>CM065919.1:41690002-41787502 GCA_033439105.1 Magallana nippona | reverse complement strand
GCATTTTTTTCAAGTTATTTGATCAATTCTGATTTTGGGAGGGTGGGGTGGGGTTAAGGTGACCCCCAGAGGCCATGACCTACTAATACCACAAAAAGATTTGCCTTGACATGGTCATGGTTGAAAAAACAAAAATATATATGGTTTAGGAGTGGGGATTTAGATGATTTTGAGGATATTTTAAAAATATTTAACTATTCATGTTTTCGGGGGGTGGGAAGATTCAGAGTCTCTTCTCACATTTTTACAGTAGCAAAATCATTTCTTGATTGGTATTTTTCTGTATGATGTCAGATGTACATAAAGAGATTTTGGAAATTGCTTTTGAATCTTAAAGATAAACAAAATGTTATATGTAATTGTAGAAATTGTAAAGTCAGTCAAAAAAAAATAGAGCTTGCTGTAAAAAACAAAGCAGGGTCAACTTTGGGCTAGGGCCAGGAATTACACTACATATGAATAAGATAGATTCATACTTGATTAGTTCAAACTCTGGAAAGTCACTGGGCATCTCAAAGGGGGCATAACCTATATACATGTACCAATTGATGTGCAATGACACAATGATGAAGAATAAATATGGTCTAGGGTAGGGATCTCAACAGTTATTAAAATGTATTATAATTTCCTATTTCAGAGGAGGGGGGTGGTTGTTTAAAAACAACTCCAGGGTTGGGGGGAATATCCCAAGGGGCAGGGGCCAATTTATCTTAAATGTATCTAATGTATCTTGACATGATCAACAGAATTGGACAGAATTATCACTATAGGGCATCTGCAGAGTGGGGCCCTAAATAGTTACAACATCAATCTATTGATAATATGTTATACATGTATTTAGAAATGTCTTTATTTTCAAAATGATTAACAAATTAATCAGTCAAAATGAGTTATAAATAACCGATTGGCAATTCTGCAATTGATTGCATGATCCCTAGTAAAATATCACATGTATTTTTTTTTATATATAATTATACATGTATGTTAACAATCAGGATTTAAATGCACAAATTTTCATGAGTCATAAATCTTGACATACCACATATCTCTTGACAAAAAAGAATAAGCAATATAAAATAAAAGAAAATTAGTCATTAACTCTTTTTCTATTACTGGTGTATGATGATGGGGTAGGATGTATAATGGGGATAAAAAGCTGCAGCATGCCTTCATTCTCACTAGAAATGTATATCTAATCCACACATCCTGGGGATGGGAAACGGTTAAGGCCCCTTCCCCTTCCTCCCTATTATAACTCATATAAACATGATATTTAATACCCAAATTTAATACAACATAGGGTCAATATGGAGTCAACTCAATAGTGCAAGTCTGACAAATGAAAAAATGAAAAAAATTCTGCAATTAAAATGACAGAAACTGTAGATAAGCTTATTTAAATACAGATGATGATACAGTATGCTGGCAAAGGGAGATCACAATTTAGAAAGTGAAAGTAAAACTTAACTGTTTTGTATACCGGTGTCTCATAATATTGCACTACTACATGTATTATACTTACCTATATTGGTCAACATCATGATGATAATACAATTAGTACAATATGAATTCCTTTAGCTGATCACCACAAAAGAAACGTTTATTCGTGTTAATTAATCCTATTCTGCATATCGAAACACACATGCATGTACACCATGTGATACTCATCAAAACAAAGAGCTGGGTAAAACTAATACCCGCTAATGCAACCTGTAGACCTGTGTTGTGTATGTAACTTCAGACAAAGATCATTTAATTGTAACATATTGCATGTATTTTCATAACTTTATTCTTTAAAACCCCTTGCTCAATTTTATTAGGTAATTAACCATGTAAAGCACAGTTTTCATCTTTAAGGTGGTATGGGACACCCACATTTTGTGATGTACTCCTTATTGAACGAAACATTAAATAAAGTGTATAAAATATGATATTTTCCCCCAAAATAATGTTACCTAACAGTTAGACCTAAGAAAAAAAATTGTGTGTTTAGGGTAACAATGATGAAAAAATTAGGTTAGGTAGGTAGGGATTTTTTTTTATTTTATCATATTTTTTCTGCATGAGAACACAAATACAAATATAAAATAGAATGGTTGTTTGTGTCATATCTAAAAACGGGTTTTTAATGGAAATAATATGAAGATCACAAACAGATGCAAACAGTTCAACCCCAAATTGTACATAAAGGCAATATGTGTATTATTGGATGTGAACTCATCATTTAAGAAAATTATAATTTTTAAAAAGTACCGAAAATTGCATGTGGCCTTTTTGACTAAAACTGGTACAAGAGAGTGTTATTTAGAGGCTAACACTTGGTGCGGGTGTTACTGTCTAATGACAGCATCTAGTTTTAATTCTGAATTTGAAAAATGAAAAATATGAGAGCATTACGGTTTAATTCATATGACTATGTCAAATAATGTTCCGAATTTTAAGCTCTTTCTGTACATGTAGAACTGATAAATTAAAATTTTAAATTTCTGTTTTCTTTACTTGACAGACTTGGAAAGAAAGTCATAAGCGGCGTTTAAACAACATATTGAATAATTGTTTAGCATTACCGAACATTCAGATCTTAGGAAAACGGTGTGTGTATATACAAGTACACGTGTGTATGTCACCTCATTGTTCCCATTCTCGCTACCGTGCACTGCAAATCGTCAAGAAGGGCTGTGTACGGTAGTATAATTATATAATCAGTGACCGACCATTCAGATCTGAGGAACTGTGTGTATATATACATATACACGCGTGTCTGTCATCTCATTTTCCCCACCTCGCTATCGTGCTCTGCAAATTGTCAAGAAGGGTTGTGTACAGTAGCTATTATATAACCACTGACCGAGTGAAAAAATAATGTCAACATCCTCTCCTTTGTAAACTATAACTTCAATCAATTATTTGATCAATTGATATGGTGTACAATGAAACATTGGTGGATTAAAATTAATATGATCGCTTTAAGTTAATCTAAATAATAATATTTTTTAACTTTTTAGGAAACTAATTCCTGGGTAAACTTTTAGTAACTTTTAATTCAAAATCAATGCAAACTCTCTCTCTCTCTCTCTCTCTCTCTCTCTCTCTCTCTCTCTCTCTCTCTCTCTCTCTCTCTCTCTCTCTCTCTCTCTCTCTCTCCGTATCTATATAAACCCCCACATGTATAGAAAACACTAGTGCTACATTTACATGCACATGTATGTTGTGAATGTTCTGACCAAGGCCACGGATTTCTGTTAATAAATAACATTATATTTGATATCTTCCATTTTGCAGTAAAAAGGGACATGAAAATTAGATTTTAGAAATTATTGAATTGTTTATGAGAGTTAATCATCAGTTAAAATTTAATAAAAGGGTCCAATAGGCCGCTCAGAGACATATTAAACAAACATACTAAAATTATTTCTTAGGCAAACTTATAAGCTATTGAAGCTTTATTTTGTTATTCACATGAAATTAATAAAGGTATAATCAGGAACTTGTTATAAAAAAAGAAAGACGTGCTCTAAAGTAATATGACTGCTTATAAGTGTACATTCTACATTCTGACTGATTAACATGTTTCAATGTGCAAATATTTGTTTAGATACACAAAATCAAATGCTAAACACCATGTGCTGCGCTGGATCTTTGTAGAAATACTTCACAGTATTTCTTATATTTATTTTTCAAATATTACGGAGTAGTGATGTAGAAATAATTCACAGTATTTCTTATATTTATTTTTCAAATGATACGGATTAGTGATGTTCCTGACCGCTAAAGGACTAAATGCCCTGAAGGCTTTCACACCACCCTCACCTGAGATTTACCATCCGGTGAACCTCGAGCTTTAGTTTTTAAGTACTGTATCAATAAATTATTAATGAAAACATATTATAATTTCTAAAATATAACAGTGTGTCTTGTGAGTCGACGCTCTGTTGAGTGCAACAATTGATTTATATCTCAAACTATAAAACATGAGAGTTAAATAATTGAACCAAGAAAAAAAATATTGAAATTAAATAACAGAAAAGGCTGTTATAAACATTCAAACAGAACACAGGGGGTGTCAGGGGCATGCACAGGGAAATACCGTGGCGTACAGGGGGTGACAGGGGCTTACAGTGGCACACAGGAGATGTGTACAGTGGGTGACAGGGGATTACATGATGTGCTGGGGCTGTGTATAGGGGCTGACAGTGGGTGCACAAGGGATGACAGGGAAAACACAGGGGGTGAAAGGGAAAGACAGGGGATTTTCATACGGACATGCGTTTTTAGAGCCAGTAGTGTTATCCATCATGTTAATGGAACAACGTGCACATGAAATATGATTGAGCAATTATACATTTTATCATAAACACCTAATATTCACAAATGTATAACCAGAGCTATGTTTTATATGAAAATCTGTATCAAATGCATATCTACACGTTAATGATAAGGTTATCTAATATACAAAATGCCAATATACTTACATTGAATCAAGCATTTGCATATTTGGAAAGTTTACGATTTGGCGATATCGCTGTTGGCCTTTTTCATCATTCTGATTTAGAAGTGTGCAAGTATGTTGCTGAATATTGCATTTTTCACAAAAGTTTGAATTGCATGTATTGCAATGAAGAACAGGATTTCTTCCACAACAACAGCAGCTTAAAACCTCCTGGATAACATCTTTTACTCTCTTTTTATCTCTTTTATCATGGCTGCATTTTTGTTGAATAAACTTTTCTCGGTGAGGTATGTCCTGGTTTTCAACTTTCGACAAGTTCTCTGTGCACGATAACAAACTCTCTGCACTCGTCTAAAACATACAGTGGAAAAGATTCATTTCAGTAAACTGCTAGTATGTCATTGTCCGTATAAAGTATCTCATGATTGTGTATTCATTATTTTGTGTACGATAATTTCTTTTTGAGTATTGAATTGTAATTATCGTGTTGTCCGGAACATCAGTTTCTGTAATGTTTTCTTTATGGAATACCTGATTATTGGAATCATAATCTGAGTCTTGATTATCATGCAATCTATATTCATCTGTGACAGTTCTTTGCAAACAATTTCTCTGAAAATAAAATATAATGTTCGAATGAATTAACAAATTATTCAACAATTTTGGAGGGTCGGTAATATAAATATGTGAGCACGGCTGAGGAGACTTGTAGTACAATGTGACATAAAAATTAAAGTGTTTCAAATTGCTCCGCACAATTTACCCTTTAATATGTTTCTTGGCGGGGTCAATAGCAAAATAAATAATTATACTTTGACCGCATTGAGACCATGACTACATGCATAGACCTTATGCTTATGAAGCGTAGATAACAAAAAAGCTTATTTTCTAATTTACCCCCTTTAAAAATATGTGTCTTAAGTGTAGACGAATGAAAACAAATCAATTTGGAAATGCATGAGTATCCATTGTATTCGACTTATCTATTTTTATAAAAGATTAGCCCTTTAATAATATACCTGGTCATGTCGATATACATGTATATGTAAAGCTTGGTGAAGTCACAGAGATGTATTTCCGTTCCTCTTTTTCAAATGTCCAAAAATAGAGCGTATTTACATCTTTAAACGTATTTAGTTTTATTATCTGCTGAAACAATTTTATAATGCGGTGCAATTACATTGTACTTAAGTTTCAAAAATTGATATCAGTGAGTAAACGAGAAAGTTTTGATTCATTTGTTCATATTTACTGAGTATTTTCCGTTTATGTATATATTACGGCAAAACATAATTTACAAAAGTTAGACTAATATAGAATATACTTTGTCTATGTACATGTATCTAACAAGTTTATAAAAAAAGTTTTAACTTTAAGATATATATTTTAAACTATGGTGTTAACTGCTTTTTCGAAAAATTCAGTTTGAAATAATTTTCAAATTTGACTTAAATGGTAATGATTAACTGCAATAAATACTGTCAGAATGCTGAACGATAACTGTTTCGTATTTTTCTTTTGAATATGTATAGAATTTGACTTTTGATTGATTGACTGAATATATACTTTGACTATGGACATATTCAACTACATATTCTATAATCTGCTTCCTTTCGTGGTTCTTACGAGCTAAGTAAATAGCGATGGTTGCAGGGAAAAAAATCAGAAGGCTACTGTAGTTAGACATTAAATGTTGCCATCTCCGTACCCCCGAATGAACCAGAAAAATAAGAATTTTCCTTCACTTAAATATGCCTTTAAATATTAAAACAATTCAACTTGATGTGTACATCCATATCATTTTCAACTATAGATTCTACCAACCTCTTTTGATTCACTCGTTTCCTCATCATTTGAATTCTTTGAAAGCGGAATATTTTTTTCCAAATCTTTCTCAGTACTAAAGAAAAACAAATTTAAATGAATCAGTTATATTGTTTTAGCTTTTTAAACATCGAACAAGAAGTAAATTTAGGGTTACCTCATAATGATATGTAATTCATCTAATGACATTTTCTTTTTTTAAATAATAAATATGACTGTATGAATGTATACATGATTGTGTATCAAACTTACCCTCTACTAACAGTTTCTGTTTTGCTTTTCGTTTCCATTCGAATTCGTGAGATGCATCAAACGTCCGGAGTTTGTGTACTCTAGAAAAAGCACATTAAAGGATTGATATAAACGTTGATTTGTTTAATTATTTTCAAGAATTTAAAGTTACGTGTATTTGTAGTTATGTGAAACATTTGAGTAGAATTGTGAATGGATTTGTTTAAAAAAAAAAACATATTGTCGTACATTTAAATGCACTATAATGTTTTATAAGGTAAAAAGTAGATATGATAAGCTCGTCATCATATTCAGCAAACCGATGTCTGCGGCTAATAGCATGCTTATAAAAATTGTCTACCTATCAGATCAAGGTTAATCAACATACTGCCATGAAATACAAAGATAAATAAAAAAGATAATTTATGCTGAGATAGTCCTATAATCGGTACTAAATGTGCTTGATCATGGAAATTAAGCTTTATTTTAAATTATATATATATATATATATATATATATATATATATATATATATATATATATATATATATATATATATATGCATTTAAAGAAAACAAAAATATTAGAAAAAGTACAATGTTCAGACGGTTCTTTTTTGTTATCTCTCAGGAATTGCCCCCCCCCCCCCCCCCCCTTGTGAAAATTATTGACAAAGATGAACTTTGCAAGACTTTTTTGAGAAAAATTACAATTATATATACAAAATACAATATAATCATTTGTTTAAATAATATCAATATTCAATATTTTTGCGCAAATTTTTGTAAATAAGTACGTTTTATGGGCCTGACATATCGGAATACAATACGTAAAAATGCGATGCGAGGTAAAATTTTCATCATTTTAACTATTTTACGAACTTAAACCTTATTTAATGGTTTTCTTTTTAAAGAATGACATTTTAGAAAAAAAAAAGATTTGTTAAAATAAATTATATATTGACGGATTAGTTTTCTTCCTATAAGCTTTAAACCAAGTGGACCCCTAAGGAAATTTCCCTTACAAATCATGTTATGTAAGCAATGTATATCCAAGTTTGTTTATCAAAAATTTATACTTTCTTGAAATATATATGACGTGTTATATACAGTCTTGATTTTCACTTGTAATATAAGTCATGTATTAGATAATTGTCATTATTAAAGAAATGTGACAACTGTTTATCTGAAGTTATTGCCAAAAAACCCGGCGGTAAAGCATTTATTCATTGCAAATAAACATTAAAACCTGTCTACAGTCATTATTTTAAAAAGTGGCCTAAGGTAGGTCCTTACTTAGTACTCGGTTAAAGTAATATTGTTTTTTTTTCTCTTGAACTTGTAAGTATACCGTATAGTATAATCAAAAAGCCCCAAAATACTTGTCTCAAATAGTAATGTTTTTCTGTGACAAGAATTCATATCCATTTTGTCATGACATGTTTTCAGCCAATTTCATTTTTAAATTGCCGTTCTTTTTATACATTGTATAACCAAATCTAATTTTAATTTAAATTTTGTTCATCAAGCTTCATGTGAGAAACGCATTAAAGTTGTCATGTTCAAATATTACTCAATTAAAAATCCTATCCGAAGTATGGCCAAAAAAAAGAAAAAAAAAACAAATATCGTTAACCTATATCATGTTTATAGTTTATATATATAACTTTAATATGTAAATCCTCTTACATTTTTTCTGTTATAAGAAATAAATTATTAAGAAATTAATATTGTACAAACCAACAAAACCCCCAAAAATGCAAACATCAATTTAAATACAAAAATTCACCGTCCTTTTCAACAATATCATCAATGATTTCTAATGATTTACATTTCTTCTCTTGAAAGTTTAATTGGCATTACCACCGACTACTAGTATTTTTATCAATGATAAACTAAAAAAAACTTTTTTATTTCCAATTTTCTAAATGACTAGATGCTGTCATTAGACAGTAATACCCGCACCAAGTGTTAGCCTCTAAATAACACTCTCTTGTACCAGTTTTAGTCAAAAAGAAGGACTCTTACAATTTCCGGTACTTTTTAAAAATTATAATTTTCATAAATGATGAGTTCACATCCAATAATACACATATTGCCTTTATGTACAATTTGGGGTTGAACTGTTTGCACCCGTTTGTGATCTTCATATTATTTCCATTAAAAACCCGTTTTTAAATATGACACAAACAAACATTCTTAGGATTTTATATTCGTATTTGTGCCCTTATGCAGAAAAAAATGATAAAATAAAAAAATCCCTACCTACCTAACCTAATTTTTTCATCAGTGTTACCCTAAACACAAAATTTTTTTTCTTAGGCCTAACTGTAAGTAACATTATTTTGGGGGAAAATATTATATTTTATACACTTTATTTAATGTTTCGTTCCATAAGGAGTGCATCACAATATGTGGGTGTCCCATACCACCTTAAAGATGAAAATTGTGCTTTACATGGTTAATTACCTAATAAAATTGTGCAAGGGGTTTTAAAGTATAAAGTTATGAAAATACATGCAATATGTTACAATTAAATGATCTTTGTCTGAAGTTGCGTACACAACACAGGTCTACAGGTTGCATTAGCGGGTATTAGTTTTACCCAGCTCTTTGGTTTGATGAGTATCACATGGTGTACATGCATCTGTGTTTTCGATATGCAGAATAGGATTAATTAACACGAATAAACGTTTCTTTTGTGGTGATCAGCTAAAGGAATTCATATTGTGCTAATTGGTTTATCATTATGATGTTAACCAATATAGGTAAGTATAATACATGTAGTAGCGCAATATTATGAGACACCAGTATACAAAACAGTTAAGTTTTACTTTCACTTTCTAAAATGTGATCTCCCTTTGCCAGCATACTGTATCATCATCTGTATTTAAATAAGCTTATCTACAGTTTCTGTCATTTTAATTGCAGCTTTTTTTTTGATTTTTTCATTTGTCAGATTTACACTATTGAGTTGACTCCATATTGACCCTATTTTGTATTAAATTTGGGTATTAAATATCATGTTTATATGAGTTATAATAGGGAGGAAGGGGAAGGGGCCTTAATCGTTCCCCATCCCCAGGATGTGTGGATTAGATATACATTTCTAGTGAGAATGAAGGCATGCTGCAGCTTTTTTTTTTCCATTATACCCCCTTCCCCATCATCATACACCAGTAATAGAAAAAGAGTTAATGACTAATTTTCTTTTATTTTAAATTGTTTAATAATTTATTAATATTCTTTGTCAAGAGATATGTGGTATGTCAAGATTTATGACTCATGAAAATTTGTGCATTTAAATCCTGATTGTTAACATACTTGTATAATTATATTTAAAAAAATACATGTGATATTTTACTAGGGATCATGCAATCAATTGCAGAATTGCCAATCGGTTATTTATAACTCATTTTGAATGATTAATTTGTTAATCATTTTGAAAATAAAGACATTTCTAAATACATGTATAACATATTATCAATAGATTGATTTTGTAACTATTTGGGGCCCCACTCTGCAGATGCCCTATAGTGATCATTCTGTCCAATTCTGCTGATCATGTCAAGATACATTAGATACATTTAAGACAAATTGGCCCCTGCCCCTTAGATTATTCCCCCACCCCCTGGAGTTGTTTTTAAACAACCACTCCCCCCCCCCCTCCTCTGAAATAGGAAATTATAATACATTTCAATAACAGTTGAGATCCCTACCCTAGACCATATTCATTCTTCATCCTTGTGTCATTGCACATCAATTGGTATACATGTATATAGGTTATACCCCCTTTGAGATGCCCAGTGACTTTCCAGAGTTAGAACTAATCAAGTAACCTCTCTTATTCATATGTAGTGTACTTCCTAGCCCTAGCCCAATGATGACCCTGCTTTGTTTTTTACAGCAAGGTTTTTGTTAACTGACTTTATAATTTCCATAATTATATATAACATTTTGTTTATCTTTAAGATTCAAAAGCAATTCCCAAAATCTCTTTATGTACATCTGACATCATACAGAAAAAAACAACCAAGAAATGATTTTGCTACTGTAAAAATGTGAGAAGAGACTCTGAATCTCCCTACCCACCTGCCCCCTGAAAACATGAATAATCGAATATTTTTAAAATATCCTCAAAATCATCGAAATCCCAGCTCCTAAACCATATCTATTTTTGTTTCTTGAACCATAACCATGTCAAGGCAAATCTTTTTGTGGTATTAGAAGGTCATGGCATCTGAAGGTCACCCTAACCCCACCCCACCCTCCCAAAATCAGAAATGATCAATTATCTTGAAAAAAATGCTTGTGATCCCCACCCCTAAAGCATATATATTCTTCCTCCTTATCCATCTTATGGTACGTTATTTCAATCACAAGAGATAAGAGAAGGTCCAGGAAATAGGTTTTTTATGGGACGGAACATCATTTTGAAGATAGTATTGACCCTCAGAATCAAATTTATGTTTCTAAAACCTTATTGCATGTCTAAAGTTCAGTCCCTGTTATATCCCTATAAATGATGTGGCTTTTCATTAAATCATGCGAGGAGTTCTGGGAAGTAGGTTTTTTCAGGAGTGATAAACGTCAATTTTCAGCTACTATTTGACTCCCTGGATGAAATTTAAATTTTTAAAACCTTATTGCATGACTATATGACAGCCCCTATCATACCCCAAGATATGATGTGGCTATTCATTAAATCATGAGGAGGAGTTCTGGGAAGTAGGTTTTTTTTAGGAGTGATAACCGTCAATTTTCAGCTACTATTTGACTCCCTGGATGGAATTTTAAATTTTTAAAACCTTATTGCACAACTAAAGGGCAGCCCCTATCATACCCAAGATATGATGTGGCTATTCATTAAATTATGAGATGAGTTCTGGGAAGTAGGTTTCTTTTTAGGAGTGATAAACGTCAATTTTCTGCTACTATGCGACTCCCTGGATGAAATTTAAATTTTTAAAACCTTATTGCGTCATTTTCCAGCCATTTAATGACCCACAGGACAAAATTGAAATTTTCGAAACCTTATTGCGCATCTATAAGACACCCCAAAACATATTCCAAGAGATGAGTTCTCTACTGTTGAAAATGTAAAAGGAGTTCGAGGAAGAAGGTTTTTTGTCAAAAAACGTCATTTTTTACCAATTATTTGACCCCCAGGACTACCAGAGAATTTTTGAAACCTTTTTACAAAACAACATGACACCCCAAATCATACTCCAAGAGTTCAGTTTGCAGGTTTATAATATGTAAGAGCAGTTTGAGAAAGTAAAACGTGACAGACGGACGGACGGACGGACGGACGGACGGACGGACGGACGGAACAGGGTAACAACAATATACCCGAACTTTCTTTAGAAAGTGCGGGTATGATAATTACTTAGAGTTTCAGTTTGTGTTTTGACGGATGTCATTGTTACATGTACTAAAATCATTTAACGACCTATTTAAAGTGTCAATGTACATGTTTGAGATTATGTGACTTAAGTAGATAAATTGGTTATCAATTCAAGAAGTGTATTTATTCATTTACTATAATACATTGAAGAGACAAATAAGGACGTAAATTAAAATGAAAGGCGGACTCATAACATTGAAAGAAAGATATATGTTTGTCGAAAAATTACTCGTTTTGAATCCCAATCTATTCAGACCCCTACCCCTACTGTTATTTTTTTTACAAATTTAATATGCATCTTTACATTTTAATTCACTTAATGGTAGAAGTTTTCCTCGAACAGACAAGGAGTGCGTTATATTTCCTTCGCTATGGGGAGGATGTGTTTTGTCTTTGACATACTTTTTTCCAATTATTTGGGATAGAGGAAACGTGACTGTTGTAATGAAGAAAAGGGGGTTTAAATTTAAAATTTTTCATAAAACTCATTTAAAGTTAATAAAGAGCCACCATTGTTAATAAATATCTGTTAAAAACATTATTCCATTTTTATACCATTCAGAAAAAAAAATTGATTTATTGTCGATGCATATAAAATTGTTAAACCACAGGCATTCTGTAAAAATAGGTGGGTTTATGCTGATTTCTTTCATACAGTTTCTAAATATTTTTCATGAAGTGATTATATTATAATAAAAGGTAGGTAACTTTAATGGAACACTTGGCAGACTACATCTTGTTAAGAGAAGATCAGTAATTTCTATTTTACTAATGAAAGCATTTATTTTTTTTTATTTTGCATCACTCTCACTAAAAAAATCTTTTGATCCAATTTATTTGAAGTGATTTAACTTGATTTTCAAAATTTGAAACTTTTAGTACACCATCAGCTAACTTTTGACAGCTTATCAATGATGTCAAAAAGCATGTACTTTACAACGGTTATTAAAGCCTTACCTGTTTTCTTTCTTTCATTTGTAAATAAGGTAAGTTCCGCGAAGAAAAGGTGAAACACTATAGCGGTGTCTCCTTGCAACTATATGCTTATTTATATAAAGACTGTGAAATTCTCATTGCTTTACGCCTTTGCATGTTGTCACGTCCTCTAATAGTCCCGTCGCTAGTAGTCTGCTGTTGATGCACATGACACAAATATCAATGAAGATTACAAAGTACAAACACGTGAGGATTTAGGTTATACATAGCTCGTACGTCATGTTGATGATATAAAGGGTATTCCAAAAATACTGTAGCCATTAAATTTTACAAATCATACGGCAAAAATCACAACATTTACGCCTGTTCGAAGATTCTGCCTTACATTTGATGAATTGTTAGAAAGAGATAATAATGATTACAATATTTTAAGTAACTTAAAGGGTTAAGTTTTTGAAATGTGTTAAGCTGCGAAAATGTGAATGCTACTATTTACGAATCAACGGAATATTAAATAATACGTAGACAATGTGGGTCTATGTCATATTATATATTTTATGATTTAAATCATAATCAACAATTTAATTACAATACCATTTATTATATTTTTTGGTTATTTTTACGAAGGGTAGTTTTGCTGCCTGATTTTAAAAAGCAGTATGAATTGTTACCAAGGCACAGTTGCGTCTAAAACATGATATCAAGGCAAAGCAATTACAGTTTAACAAAATACTTGATCTATAAATCACACTTACTCTCGTGTGTCTTTCCTCAGGCATTGTAAAATGATTCTTTTTTGTTTGCGTGAAATTGTTTGTCCTTTGGCATTGTCATTTTTATTTACCGTGCTCCTAATTGTTTACAACCGGGAAATCATCCACAGTCAAATTATATTATTTAGTATCTTTATAATCAAAATATGTGCATTTTCATAGTTTGTATCTTCGATTTCACAAGTTGAACCCTAACTATTATCACTTATCGCTTCTCCCTGACGTCGGGCGATGTATCTTCATTGGATAATTTCAATGAGGAGTATTATCATTTAGTAAATGATTATCTTTAATAAAATTATTAAAACAGACAATATATTCAGTCAAAAAACAGATTATCATCACAAAACTCTTGAAGTTTTAATATTAGTTGGTTTAACGCTTTTTTGTAGAAATATCGTTTGCAAAGTAAACATGTTGACCTACTCCGTGACCTCAATTTTGCATTGTTGAATTTTAAATTAAAACTTACATGAATTCATAAAAGCATTTGGTCGTCATATAAGTTTCTGTCCTTACTTAACTGCCACTGGGGTATATATACCGACCGAAAAAGTTACGGTCGGTTCCTCTCCGATCTAGGCATTCAGGTTACACGGACTTCTAAATGATAGAACAACACCATGTAGTAACATGTTTGCAAAAATGAATAAAGGAAACTATAATCAATAAAATATAAAACATGGGTTATTCTTAGATAGAATTTCCAACGTATCCGTATTATCTTGCACGGACATGCAGTGCTGTCTTACTTCGTTTGCAAATCGAACACGTGTATCGTTCATACAGAGTGCATAACATATGCATCTTATTGTAGATCCAGGCCACACTAAATCCAACAATTAACGTAACAATAGAAATCGACAACTAATTTGACGGTAGTCGGAGATAAAAGGAAAATAATGAGCATTTATGAATTCATGTCAGCTTTAATAATGAGACATTGTGAAGCACAAATCAATGATATGCTAAACATGAAATTTTCACATGATTTCCACTTAATTTATATAACGAATGAAAAGATGAACTTTTGAAAAATTCGAAAAAAACGTAAAATAGATAAATCCGACTAAAAACGTAAAAAATATAATCAACCGTTGATCCAACATTTAAATGTTTATTAAAATGCTTTCAACACTTCCCCTTCTGCTTTATAGTCAAGCAAATACAGGGAAATATAAATACTGCAGCGCGGCATATATCATAGCAAACGGCCTCCCAGTGGAACCAGATATCTTCAAGAACATATTATTTGTATAATTATCAAGATGCACTCTCTATGAATGCATATTTCTTACTATAGACATCGAAGAACTTTAAATTTCAATTCTTTTCTCAGTGTGTCAATTTCACTGTAACTTTTTAGACATCAATCACAATCACGTGACACTCAATGTCCAAAACAACAAACAACTCGGTTTGTTTACTTGTGTAATTCCGGATGAGTTTTAACGACTTGTAAATGGATAGATGACTTTTAATTCGTAAAACCTCCCTTATGATTAAATGTCATATGGTTCTTATGCTTATCGTCATAATCAAATAGTAAAACATTTTTTGAGTCACCATGTCACTCTAAAACATATTTATTTTTTAAATCAAATTCATTAAAAATAATCCTCTATTATATTTACTAAATTTGATGATATGACGTTAAGTAAAAATGCTATGTCAAAAATATTCGTATTTTTGATTGACCAACGTATGACATTGAATTATATACAGAAGACAGTACTGATAACAATTATTTTTCAAGAGTATCTTTATCAATCAGTTAAAACACGATTGTAATGACTCATGTGCTGAAATCATAAAATCACCATGTTACTTAGAACATATAACAGATGCTACAAGTTTGATGATGAGTTTTTAACAATAGTTTAAATAAAACTTTATAAACGGTGTCAATATTACAAAACGTTCATCTTAATTACTGACATTTCAATTATTATAAAACGCCATAGCAGGAAACTTCCTTCTGGTTTGTTTTTGTTTGATTGTAAGTGTGATTAGGTTAGGCATAATAGACAATATGCATTGGGTAACATATAAATAAAAAGCCTACAAATGACAAATCTAATGTTTGCTCGTATTAAAATGTATAGAATAAAGCAATAATTTTCTATCAATTTAGTGTGTTGAGTAGCACCATCTTTAATAGTGCCCTCAAAAAATAAATGATAACAATACCAATTATAGAACTTGTGCTGCGTATATCTGATGGTCATGACCATTTTTAGTGTATTTCAATCACCCTAAGAAGAAGAATTCTGTATAAAGATATAGGAAAATGATAAAATACTAAAGCTAAAATATTTGAATTAATTTATTTACTAAATGTTAGGATTTATTGCCAAAAATATCATATACGTCAAAGTTTAAGACAGTTCCGATGGTTAATTTGACCACCCAGCCTCCTTAAAATCAATGTTGTTTAAGGCATTTTAACAAGATGAAGTATCATCCAAATTTCAAAACAAAAAAATAAAATTTGAAGTTGAAATAAATTTGATCTTGGACTTTCTTGCTTTTCAAGATTCATGTATTTTAACAATTAAAATAATTTCATTGCAATCTATAACCACCAATTATCAAGATGAGTTGGAAGAGATAGATTACAACGTGACCTGTAAAACTGAATAACCTTGTAGATTCGAAAAGTGTATGAACAACGTTTTCTGAAGTGCTGAAATTCAAAGTACAAAATCAAAATCGTATCATTCAATGACCTGGTGTATCTAAAATGCACCGAAGTATTATCCACGTATTCAGACTAATAAAAGTACAAAGTTCAAATTAAGGTGTACTGACATAGATGTCACGCGTTAATGCGATAACATCCAAGACTTTATAGTGTTAATGGGTCATTATCAAAAATTGTCGATATTTTGGTACTAAAAATTTAAAAATTCTACATTGTGACTTTAACTCATTCATTACTTGATTATATAAATCAAAGTATGATGTATGTATGAGTAGATTTTGCAATCTTAATCACATCACGTTAAGCTCTGATGGCATGTCGTGTAAACTATGTTGAAGTAAAATGTCATTCCTGTTACCAGATACGAATGTTTTCAGATTTAATAGATTAAATTAAATTTTCTAAATGTTCAATATCAAATTGACTTATTGCAGTATTATTCAACATATTATGTGAATGATTGTTCAGAAGCATGGATTTTGTCAAAAATATACAACGTGCCAGTGCAACAATTGAAGTTAGATTCATTTTTTAATTTTTGCAATTTGCACAAACTGTTTCCAGAAAACTATTATATACATATGAATGTTTCAACCAATCCATATTTATTATCTTAATATGCCGTGAATCTATCATTTAGAAAGAACAAAGCAAATTGCAATTAATTAAAAAAAAAAAAACTTCCATAGTAACAGGATGGACAAAGCAGTAACAGGAAAAACATTGCTGTATCAGAAATGACATTTATCAGAATATTAATGTAAGACGATTTAATTCACATTCTAATTGCTGGCATGTGATAAGAACAAGTACCTCTGAAACATCAAGCGATTGAATATAACATTACATAGATGCAAATGCACATATTTCAAAAAGAGAAACGACGGTAAAAAGAAGGAAAGATAGAGACAGAAAAAGAAGTGCGATCTTGGTGCTTGTAATAAGGAGTTGAATGTATTTTCTACTCAGATTTGTTATATGCTATAACAATATTTTGGGTTGTTAAAGCTTCAAGAAACCCAATCCTATAAATTAGTAATTCTCAGTCCTTTTCAAATGTTCATTGTTTTCTCAGAAGAAAACCAGATCATATTGTAATTTTAAACTTTGAGATGCCTCAATTTTTAAAGTAACAGGAATGACGATTCGGTGTAAATCTGCATCCTTTTATAGAATGACAGACAGATTTCAACTTTTTTGTTATGTCTATTGGACTTTATTAAACAGTTCAACATTTACGTAACTCTTATCTGCGGAAAACAGAATTCAATTTTCATTACTGTTACTGTAAATGTAATACCTCTTACCATAACTTTTACACAAAAAACAAAACTTTCTTTCCATAAATCTTTTCTTTAACCACTCAAAGAAGTGTTGATGATAAGCTAATAGATTGTTTTTAAATTCAATATCAATATTTGATGTGTTTGCACACAAATAATGTCAAAATATCCCATAATGTCATTACTGTTACCATTTGTGTCCTTCCTGTTACCTTTAAATGAGGTAATAGTAATGACAGTAACAGGAATGACAGAATCACATATATTGTAGAGTAAATCACAAAGATATTAATTTTACTGCTGATATTGATTGTAAATGGATACTAGTGTGGTATGCTATTGATAAACTATGCAAGTTAAAACAAGTAAATTTTTTGTCTATTTAGGGAGTTATATTGGTAACAGTAATGATACTTGTGAAAGATAACCATGCAGTGAATCCTTTGAGAGAGATTTATTTTCATTTATTTAATTTGAATGGGTAATATTTTCCCTACCATCAAACGTAACTAAAACATTGGGCTGTTTTTATGTTAATTCAGAGAAGTTTGAGAATATAATTATCAATTTATTCTTTATTTTACAACATGGTAACAGGAATGACACTAATGTATGGACAGGTACATTGGTTGAAACATATTCATTATCTTACTTGCAAAATGTGAAAAAATATCTTCCAATCATTGATTAAGATATCATAACAAAATTCAAGTGAAGAAGCTACTGAAAAATTGTTGTTATTATTAGAATTATGAAGGCTAATAAAGCATACCCTTAGTATGGACAAATCTTTTCTTAAATAATACACCTACATACTTGCTTGTAATTTTTAATTTTATGCATGTTAATCTTCAATGACTATTGTAAAATATTACATTAGAGTAGTATCAACAATTGTGTCTAAAATAGTTATGCTAGCAAATACAAAAATATTTAAGTTTGCCTATGGACATTAATTTCGACAATTTTTGAGAATGACCCTAATATGGAACGATATCCTGAGCATATTGATTTATATAAGGAAATGAATTCATAAATGCCTATTCGATAAAACTGATTGTATTCTTGAATTTGATATGTAAAGGAAGATAACAGCATTAGTCTATCAAAATCACTCGATATCATAAATAAATTTCAACTATAATGTAATATATAACATGTACCTCTCTTTGTTCATAACGTTAGCAATAACCACTAGCCCTATAGAGCTATCCTGAGTTCATCGTTTCTTGGATAACGGGATATTCATACACATGTATTATATTTTTCGATCATTTTATAGAAGATTTCAAAACCGGACATTTTAGCTAAATACTATATTGCCATTTATTGGAGTTTTACAGATAAAAACAAAGCTTTGAATGGCCTTATCATAAAATTCAGGTTGGAGGTTTAAGAGGAGTTTGTTCTAAAATCTTAAACCTGCTTAAGCATCTAGATAATTAAGATCACTCTTCTTATCTGAAGCGCTATGCGATTCATTTACATAGTTAAATCAACCATGCGAGTTTGAATAAGTAAATACTATTATTTACATTAACATGTGACCTGCTCCAAAACCGTAACCTTCTCCAGCATCCGAAACATATGGCTCATATTTAGCATCAAAGCCCGTAGACTGCATCAGTATCACAAGATGCATCATCAAGTTCACCTGCTCAAAAAAATTTAACTTCCTCCAGCATCCGAAACCTACGGCTCAGACCAGGCATCAGAGTCTGTCAAGTGCATCAATCAATATCATCTGATGCATTATCAATACAAGTTTGGTTAGAACAGAGAAATAAATATCTTAGATATGGCCATCATAGGGCACCTGCTCCAAAAACTTTAACCTGCTCCAAAAACCTTAACCTTCTCCAGCATCTAAAACCTTTGGCTCAGATTCGGCATTCAGTCTGTCCGTTATATATGTATCATAAGATGCAACACCCATATAAATTTGATAAGAATAGAGCCAGTAGAAACTTAGATATGGCTATCAAATGGCACCTGCTCTAAAAACCTTCACCTCCTCAAGCATCCGAAACATGACTCAGGCTCAGCATTTAAGATTGTCAAAAGCACAAGAATCATAAGATGAATTATCCATGGAAGTTTGGCGAAGTAAAGACTAGTACAGTAGTAACTTCATCAAAGCATAAGCTCATCCCCCTCAGCTGGTTACATGTATATAGTGTAGTAGAATCAAAATAGTTGTTATAATTGTAAACCACTTACTTACATATCTGTTGCTAATGGAAAATGCAAGGGTTGATCCAAAAGTAATATGACACTATGTATTTCTCATGGGCGCTGTATTGTATAAAATGATACATCAACATTTTCATAACCAAAATTTTAATTCGAACAAGGCCACCGCAAAGTGGAGCATCCCCTCGCGAAATGAAATAGTGTGTGTGTGTGTGTGTGTGTGTGTGTGTGTGTGTGTGTGTGTGTGTGTGTGTGTGTGTGTGTGTGTGTGTGTGTGTGTGTGTGTGTGTGTGTGTGTGTGTGTGTGTGTGTGTGTTGGGGTGGGAGTGCATTCTTTAGAAATATACATGTAATTGAAAAGACCAAATATTTATCTTCTTAAACCCCTTTGAATTATAATAGCTTGTTTACCGCTAATGAGAGCCTTGTCAGAGATACATGTAGATATTTGTGATGTGAATAAATGGTAAGAATTCATTGAGAAGGACGATGGATGATTGCACTGATTTAACATGGATATTTATGTAGGTCGAAAATCGCAGATAAAACGTATGCGACGAAAAATAGGATAATTGAAAACAAAATATCACAATTGAATTATCAACAATAAAGAGTACCAAGCATACTTGTGGAGTAAATCAATTAAATCATCTATACTCTGTTCCAAGTTTTTGCTTCCACCACTTTTCGCTTTATATTTCGATTATCATAAATACCTTTGTGCTCAAACTGTGTTCATCCACTAGTATGAAAAATGTCCAGATTATCTGTTTTGAAACGCCACCTCTACCGCTTCAGGCTTCAATACACAACCCAAAATATAAAATCTACAGGGATTTTGCATTGCATCAGCCAGGAAATAGCCCGGATGATAACGATGAAAAATCGTGCGAGGTATTTCGAGTGAGTTTCGAATGGTAAAAAGATTGAAACATTTCCCAATATAAATCTCAATAAGAAATTTGTTTTCGTTTCTGTGAACTTTTATGATTGAAAAATGATAGTGTCAATGAGGATATCTTGGATATTTTCCCTTTTATCGATTTCAATTGTATTTCTTTCACAGGTATGTGTATGTTTTCATTAAAAATCATCAAAAAGGGATGGAAGCAATAACTTGGGACAGACTACAGAATTTTCATCTTCGTGGCCGGAATCATCCAAATTTCAAAGCAAAATAATCAAATTTGAAGTTGAAACATTTATATAAGAATAAAAACAGCTATAAAAATTGTCGGTGATTTGTTATGTTTTTTTTTTCTCGAAAAAAGGCTTTATCTGTTTTGGTTTGACTATTTGGCAAAAGATTTACCACGTTTAGCCTAATTTATACAAGCATAATTTGAAATACGATCATCATTCTTATGCAATTAAAATTACTTGTTAAGTGACTTTGCTAAGATTGACGATAGGTTAAATAAATTTGATCTTGGACTTTTTTGCTTTTCAAGATTTATGAATTTTAACAATTAAAATAATTTCCTTGCAATCTATAACCTCCGATTATCAAGATGAGTTGGAAAAGATAGATTACAACGTAACCTGTAAAACTGAATAACCTTGTAGATTCGAAAAGTGTATGAACAACGTTTTCTGAAGTGCTGAAATTCAAAGTACAAAATCAAAATCGTATCATTCAATGACCTGGTGTATCTAAAATGCACCGAAGTATTATCCACGTATTCAGACTAATAAAAGTACAAAGTTCAAATTAAGGTGTATTGACATAGATGTCACGCGTTAATGCGATAACATCCATGACTTTATAGTGTTAATGGGTCATTATCAAAAATTGTCGAACGTCGATATGTTGGTATTAAAAATTTAAAAAATTCTACATTGTGATTTTAACTCATTTATTACTTGATTATATAAATCAAAGTATGATGTATGTATGAGTAGATTTTGCAATCTTAATCACATCACGTTAAGCTCTGATGGCATGTCGTGTAAACTATGTTGAAGTAAAATGTCATTCCTGTTACCAGATATGAATGTTTTCAGATTTAATAGATTAAATTAAATTTTCTAAATGTTCAATATCAAATTGACTTATTGCAGTATTATTCAACATATTATGTAAATGATTGTTCAGAAGCATGGATTTTGTCAAAAATATACAACGTGCCAGTGCAACAATTGAAGTTAGATTCATTTTTCAATTTTTTGCAATTTGCACAAAATGCTTCCAGAGAACCTTAACATACATATGAATGTTTCAACCAATCCATATTTATTATCTTAATATACTGTGAAACTGTCATTTAGAAATAACAAAGCAAATTGCAATTAATTATAAAAAAAAAAAAAAACTTCCACAGTAACAGGATGGACAAAGCAGCAACAGGGATGACATTGGTGTACCAGAAATGACATTTATCAGAATGTAAGACGATATAATTAAGGTCTTCAGTTTCTAACGGAAGACCTTATTGTTATTGCTTTGTTTCTTTTCCTCTATTATTATTATTGTTTTTTTCTGTCACGTTTTCTCAAAAACGCTTTAGCTGATTGTGATGAAATTTTCAGATCTTATTCATGACAAAATTTCTAAGAAAATTACACATCATTTTTTTTATGATCACTTCTGGTCCCGAAATATTAAAGATTTTATGTTTTTGCATGTTCACAATTTTCCTCCAAAAGTATAAAAGATAGATCTTTCAAATTTTCAGAGATGGTAGACAGTCTTCAACCGCAGTGCCCTTTGCATATCCAAACGTCCTCCGTCACTTCCGGTCATCACCAGAAGGAAACAAAATACAGTCATTTTTCATCTTTTTTGTTTTCCAATTTTTTTAGTTATTATTCGATAGAGACGCTTTAATAACTTCAGTATATAAAATTTGTTTAAAAATCGATCCACGCATTCTCGAGATTTTGGGCTCCAAAGTCCTGAAGTGAGTCAGCGTAGCTCAGTAGTTAGAGTGGTGGACTTGTGCCCAGGCGACCCGGGTTCAGTCCCCGGGTGTCGAATGTTTTTTCTTTCTTAATTGTGTTTTGTTTAACGATTTTATCTTTAAAATAATGGATTTTAATGTTTTTAGACGGTGGCTATAAATAGCCACGGTCTATTGCTACGGTCCTGACCGGAAGAGTATTTCTCACGGGGACCCTAGCGGATAACGAATGATAACTCTGTTAGGCATGCAGTGTTACACGCAATGTTTATCTATGTGTCGATTTCAGTAATTTTAATCTTTTCAGATATCTTAAGCATTATAGCTGCTAATCATTTTGTACATATATTTAAATAATTTATGAAATTGTGTTTTATTTTAAATGAGCCGTTACCATGTCTGCTTACGCGGTATCGATAATTTATGCACCAACTGCCAGTTGTGACGTTAAACTGTGTATCAGGACTGCATAAACTATATCACTGCGATAATTGGCTAAGACATTTCACAATAATCGCTTCTTGTTTTTTTTATGATGTAAACAATTGTCAGAAACACACACAATTTAAAAAAGTTTGCCATTTCATATTTCAGCAAGTATGCTTCATCGATAAATTAATTCATTTTCAACGCATTAATTTTAGTTGAGGAAAAATATTTATTTTTTTGTAACTTATTCTAAAGAATTCACAACAGATACTGATAATGAATATTAGATTAATTACATTTTATTGAACTTCAACCGATCAATGGCACACTTTCTTCTACAAGTGTTCATGTGTTCTTTTAACACACAAAAAACTTGAAATTTACGATACAAATGTGTTTAATTTTGGACTATCCTGTGATTTACTTAATTTTGTAACCCACTCAGTCTGTAGGAACATTAATATTATTACAGGCACCTCAATATTGATCAGACAATATTTACTACTGATGTTGACGCTTTACTTGCTGCTGACTTTCTCTCAAACACGCTAATCGATAGACCTCGGATTGTAAAATTCACGTGCAAATCAAGTCGCCATTTTACATGTACATGTATAAACAAACAACATTTTACGATGTTTTAAAGATTTTCAGTTCAGATTTTTGTAAGCAAATAAGGGACTAAAGACATGCTGTAAAACGTCTTATGGATTGCACGGCGTATCAGCTCGTGTATCTCTAATTTGCAGTAAACGCTAGCTTTTTTTGAGAAAAAACAATCGGTTCAACTCATGCAATAGTCCATATACATTTATGGTACATTTTGAACGGTAATGTAAGATATAATAATTTTGTTCACTTAACAGTTTCTGACGAATTTTTCACATTTAACTGAAATAACGCAATTTGATGAGCGAAGTGCAATCTGTGACTTTAATCCATATGCACCCGTCTCTGCTACTAGAGAACCTTTTCTTTGGTTTTGGGGGATTTTTTCGCAAACAGATAACATTATTTACACATGTACGTAAATATCACCCCTTTTGTTCTCAAATAATTTTTAACTCGCGAGTATGAGCTTTCTCCGACATTTGTTTCCATTTACAAATAGGCGGGCCTATATAAATGCGCCAGTTTGTTGCGACTCGCAATTGAAATAAGTGTCATCACTCAACGAAATGCTACATCGACCGTAGCGTATACATCCATGCTATATTTGCGATAAATAATGAAACATGAAGGTAAAAAATGTGCTTCATAGATAACTAGTATTCTGCTGAGCTACAGAACTTTAGCTTTCCGGAAATATTGCCGGGATTTGCGGACCGTAGATCTAATGTATAGACTATAGTACATGCAAAGAATAAAATGAAATTTATATACACAGCTGTACGGTCAAAAAACACATGCGTTTAACTTGGATTTTGTTTGTTTGGTGTTTTTAAAAACTAATTTTGAATAATTAATCTATATTTCTTGTAAGTTTACTAGAAAAGTTTAATGTTGCAAGTAAATTATGCGTGTTAAAGTGTACTGAGAAGCGATAAAATATACATGTGACTTTCCCAAATTCATTCAAATGATTTGAATAAATCTATAGCTAAATACAATTAGACAAATGTACTTTAAAACGTTGATTAATGAAACTGCCGCGACTGAATATTGTATGATATTTTTTTTCTCAAATTTTTATTCACTTTCGTTGTGAGCAAATGGAAATAATCCACTACAGTCGAAGATAAAATATTGATTGACTCTTCTGTTTCATGATGACGTGCATTCCAAAAGCAATATCAGTTTTATCAAACAGGTTCTTGCAAACCATTCCGTTTTCTGTACACCTAAATGTATAACTGACTATGAGGACAAAAGCAAGTGTGATGGTCCACAAGCAAGTGTGATGATGCAACTTTTTCCCCGTGAAGAAATTGAGGGAAAATGCTGTCGAGAGGGACAATAAACATACTACATGTATGCCCAAATAGTTAGTAAAAACCTGATAAGTATTTCATCATACTAAAGCTTTATTTGTTCTTGTTACTTTGAGAAATCTACAATATCTTTAAAGCACAAAAGTCCAATCCACACTTTTCAAAAGTTGTTCCCCATTTGCAGGGTCACCCCAAAGGTCAAAAGGGAAAAAACCAAAATTCCCCTTCTTTATACAATCAAATACATGTAGTTTGGCGTACTGTGATGAAATCGCTTTGGATTTGATTTATTCATTCAATATGTGGTGACAACCTACATATTTAATGAGTCATTCTGGGGCAATCAAAATACATTTGTGTAGTACATGTATTACCAAAAACGGAGTTTTAATATCAACTGATATAGATACAAAACATATAGATACAAACTTCTATACTACAAAGGCTACTGTGATAAATCTATGGATTTTCCCAAAAAGATGACGATAAAGAGACACAACATTTGTAAAGTGTGGATTGTGAACACAACTACGATTTCCACAGAATTATCCATGTAAGTAACTCACGACCAGTTGTGCGAGTAAGCGTTAGGTATTAGTACATGTATGAGACGCTGGCTGTGGATTTTCGACAACAATAATTTACATACATGTAATATGCCACTTTCAAATGGCGCCACCGTCTAACAGTACTTTCAGTACTTTGATTTGTTTTAATTTTATCATAAATCAAAATAATAGCGGCTTTTTAGTACAAATATACAGCGTGTTTCAAAATATGGTCAATTTCCTGCTTTGTGACAGTCTTTTTTCTGTCAGCAGCTATCAAAATTTAGACGCTCGTAGCATCGCCGGCATCAAAGTCATGCCGCCGAAGCACCCCTGCAATACGACAACATTAGAGCTCGCCGGGTCGCTTTGCCGGCATCAAAGAAATCCCGCCATCTCAATGTCTGTATGCTCACAACATTTAGCGACTGCAGGTAGGAAATAACCGTTCTCCTAACAAAATGCCCATGTTTCAATTATTTTACTTGACTTTAAACGGAGGGTTGTTTAATGTTTATTCACATACGTGGATACAGGCATGCATGCATACATGCGTTTATTGACAAATGTTGTTTACAGATTATTTACATGTTTGAATTGTACATTTACTTCCTAATCTCTCTCTCTCTATCTCTCTCTCTCTCTCTCTCTCTCTCTCTCTCTCTCTCTCTCTCTCTCTCTCTCTCTCTCTCTCTCTTTCTCAGTCAAGTCATGAGCGGTGAATGTCATAACTCTGCCTTTACGATGACATGTGGTGATATCGAACAGTGTTCAAACTCAAAAGTTCAAAGGAAAAAACACAAACCACGATCAGAGTAAACACGGATCTAAACAATTCGTTGAAACTTTTCTGCAGTTGTAGCCTTGCTTGTGCGTAGTTCTATATTAGATTTAGGGGTCAACCCAGAAAGATGTCAATGAAAAAATTACAATAACAAACCGTCAACCAAAAAATACTAAATATAAAGTGTATTCCAATAAGCAAAAAATTCGCTTAGCCTAGCTAAGAGCTCTAGCTCTCTCTCTCTCTCTCTCTCTCTCTCTCTCTCTCTCTCTCTCTCTCTCTCTCTCTCTCTCTCTCTCTCTCTCTCTTAACATACTATTGAATAAAGTCATTCCAAACATAAGAATAATTATAAATATTAGTATTAATAAGGAAAATAGTTGTTTTCGACCTGCAGTAAACTATTTTAACTATTTGTAATGCAGTTGCACTGTTGAAGCCTGATGAATTGTTTTTGCGATGGCATGCCTTTGATGCCGGCGAAGTGACCGGTCCATTGAGTCTAGCAAGCAGCCGACGTAAACACTGAGCAGTCCGAGTATCGCAATACGTCACAATACGGATTTTACAATATTGGTTTGACCTTTACATAACGTTTTAGATATCCGGTATTGGTTTTGCTCTATGTTAGAGAGTGTTAAGAAATGGTAGGAAAAAACAACTATCCCTATAGTCTTTTTTATGGTGCATTTAAACGGAAGACCTCTCGTTGCTCGCAACGAGATCTCGATCGCGTCTAGTTCTCATTCTAATTGCTGGCAAGTAGAAGAGCAAGTACCTCTAAAACATCTAGCACTTCGCAGCACTGTTAAGGCTTACTATGAAAATATCAACGGATTTAAACTTTCATAAAACGATGCATTTATTTTTACAAAATATTGATGAAAATATATATTCTATCAAGTTATAAATTTGATATTAAATAAAACAGTAAATGCCACTTTTGTATGACACTTAGTGTGGTCTCCTGAATGGACAGTCATGTGATATGTGTTAACGATTCTCCCGAATGGATGTCATAAACAAATTTCAATATTACAAGGGCATACCCTTATTTGAATTAAAAATGTAAATGATCTAAATCTACTTATATATCAAGTAGATTCTGAAAAGTGCTGCTGCTTTGTATAGAGTTTTTATCTTTTATTAGAATAAATATCAAAGAAGTGAGGTCCGGTTGAAATTTATATGACCTTCGCTTAATATTTTACGTATTTATTAATTCAATCTATAGATGTCTTCAAAGCAGCAGCACTTTTTAATAAATTAAACATTCTTTTAATTTATATCCAAAAGATCGTAATAATCTGTTAAGTGTATGCCCTTGTAAAAAGCGGATTTAGATAGGCCTCCCGATGTCAAACACATCGAACTTGTACATTAAACACTCTAAAAAATAAATACAAATTAAAACAAGCATAATAAATACGATTTATGCTTTAAGATGATGCTCCGTTCATTTATGAAATACATTTTCCCATGTTAAAAAATTGAATGATCCGCCTCTCTCTACACATAATATGCGTCAAAATTAACAGTATGACGTCACATCGACAGGTGCATCGCGATCGGTCAGTTCTTTATACTTAACGTTGTTGGACTTATTTGACTACAAAGTTGCACACAGAGATAATTTTCAATGTAGTTTAATGTGTTTGTACCCATAACAATAGGGAATTTATTTTGAGCATTTTTGATGACTTGTTGTTTTTGTGATATCATAGTTAACATTTTTCGTATTTTCTGGTCGGCGCGACCACAAAGTAAACCTTAACAGTGCTGCATTAGATGCCAATGCACGTATTTCATAAAGAGAAACAATGGTAAAATGAAGGAAAGATAGAGACAGAAAAACAAGTGCGATCTTGGTGCTTGTAATAAGGATTTGAATGTATTTTCTACTCAGATTTGTTATATGCTATAGCAATACTTTGGGTTGTTGTCTCAGAAGAAAACCAGATCATATTGTAATTTTAAACTTAGAGATGTCTCAATTTAAAACGTAACAGGGATGACGATTCGGTGTAAATCTGCATCCTTTTATAGAATAACAGACAAATTTCAACTTTTTTATGACGTCTTTTGGACTTTATTAAACAGTTCATCATTAACTTAACTCTTATCAATGAGATGTCATTGCAACAAAAATAACTGCGGAAAACAGAATTCAATTTTCAATACTGTTACTGTAAATGTCATTTCTGTTACCATAACTTTTACACAAAAAACACAACTTTCTTTCCATAAATCTTTTATTTAACCAGTTTTCAGTGTTTTTATACAAACATTTATATATGATGACAATTATGATTTTATTCTAATTATCATAGATTCCTATATTATTCATTTTATGTGATCAAATGTCATTGCTGTTACTTGTCATTCATATTACCAATCATAGAAGTGTTTATGATAAGCTAATAGATTGTTTCTAAATTAAATATCAATATTTGATGTGTTTAAGCAACACTTTCTAACGTTATCAAGCATACTTGTGCTGAAAATGAGTTCTTTACACACAAATAATGTCAAAATTTCCTTAATGTCATTACTGTTACCATTTGTGTCCTTTCTGTTACCTTTAAATGAGGTAACAGTAATGACAGTAACAGGAATGACAAAATCACATATATATTGTAGAGTAAATCACAAAGACATTAATATTACTACTGATATTGATTGTAAATGGATATTAGTGTGGTATGCTATTGATAAACTATGCAAGTTAAAAAAAGTTAATTTCTTGTCTATTTAGGGAGTTACATTGGTAACAGTAATGATACTTGTGAAAGATAACCATGCAGTGAATCCTCTGAGAAAGATTTTTTTCCTCATTTATTTGATTTGAATGGGTTATATTTTCCCTATCATCAAACTTAACTAATAAAGTGAACTGTTTTTCTGTTAATGCCGAGGAGTTTGAGTATATAATTATCAATTTATTCTTTATTTCAAAACATTGTAGAAGGAATGACACTAATTTATGGGCAGGTTCATTCGTTGAAATATATTGCTTATCTTACTTGCAAAATGTGAAAAATAATATTTTCCACACATTGATTAAGATATGATAACAATCCAAATGACGAAACTACTGAGAAGTTGTTGTTATTAATAAAACTATGAAAGCTAATAAAGCATACCCTTAGTATGGACAAAACCTTTCTTGAATAATACACCTACATACGTGTACTTGTAATTTTTAATTTTATGCATGATTATCTTCAATGACTATTGTAAAATATTACACAAGAGTAGTATCAACAATTGTGTCCAAAATATTTATGCTAGCAAATACAGAAATATTAAAGTTTGCCTATGGACATGAATTTCGACAATTTTTGAGAATGACCTTAATATGAAACGATAACCTGAGCATATTGATTTATATAAGGAAATGAATTCATAAATGCCTATTTGATAAAACTGATTGTATTCTTGACTTTGGTATGTAAAGGAAGATAACAGCATTAGTCTATCAAAATCACTCGATATCATAAATAAATTTCAACTATAATGTAATGTATAACATGTACCTCTCTTTGTTAATGACGTTAGCAATAACACTAGCCCTATAGAGCTATCCTGAGTTCATCGTTTCTTGGTTAACGGGATATTCATATACATATATTATATTTTTCGATCATTTTATAGAAGATTTCAAAACCGGGCATTTTAGCTAAATATTATATTGCCATTTATTGGAGTTTTACAGATAAAAACAAAGCTTTGATTGGCCTTATCATAATGTTTGGCCAAGCAGGCAATCGGCATCGTTTTTAAAGTGATAAGAATATTTATCCGAAATCTTGACAAGCAAATAAAAGAATAAATTCTCAAATCTCCAAAACCGTAATCCGGTGTGGTGGTAGGGGTTGTAATTATCATCTGCTATAATTGCAAATCATACTCATTTTTATTATAAAACCTCGGAACAATGAATAACTCAAGGAAATCGATCGCTTAATTTAAATTTTCCGCCGCGCTGGGAGCTGCCATTGAACTTTAATCTATGACGTCACACAATATATTCCGGTTTGTTTTACCAACATAGCATGAGTATTAGCAAATCGTGATATTCGCTCAAAATGACAAGTTCTGGAAATTTGAAACAATTGGATTTGAGACCGTTCTTCTACCTTTGACTTTCCACTAAATTACAAACCAACGTCAAAGGGAGCATGTTCGTTGAAATCTAAAAGCGGAGGATAGTGTCGTAGGAATCTTGTAGAAACGGATTCCAAGTGTCGTAGAAATTGTCTGCCGATGTTATTCCGACATGGTTATTCCGGCTTATGCTAGTATTACATACTTATTCAGCTAGCGAAGAACGTGACGTGGAATAAAATTTTATACGAGGTCATTTTCAACTTTGAATAACAGCAGGTTAACAGTTCTCTTTTATTTAATAAAAATACATTTACTTATGCAAACATGTATTAATTCGACGTGTGAACCTAAAACTTGTCAATTTTGTGCAGTCGTTTACTTGAGTAACAGAAAGGCATACAGGTACTGTACCAATTATCGGCTAAGACCAGTTATCGGTTAAACTGAGAGTTCGGGTTTATAGCACACAAATATCTGATATTTTTTAATTTGGTCGTCTGTTTCGAATAAAGAAAAGTAAGTTTGCATTAAAACTTTCTTGAATATGTTTTGAACATAAGCTTCAGCATAAGCATAAAGATATGATTGTTTAAGAATGATTTACATTTTTGCACTTTCAGGGGGAAGTGATAATAAGTTAAAAATATAATATGACCTCTTTGAGATAAGTTATTATATTCTTTCTTTGATTTGACATATAAAATCAATAAATATAACATTTGTAAACAAAAGGAATTCTCTAAATTATTAGAGATTCATAGCGCAGTTGAACGCCTGATTGCACAATAATGTATTGAAAAGTCTACAATTTTGTGTATTATTGTATGATAGCAAACGAATAACTGAGTTTTGCTTATGTATCAAAACCATTACGACCTTTAGTTTGAACCCACAAGGGACATAATTCAAATTAAATTTTGCAGAGTATCAATATCAACATGTACAGGGGTTTTACTTTGTTATTATCACGAAGCCGATATCTGGTTCAGTAAATCGTAAAAACTCTGCAGATACCATTTAAGTCGATTAAGTTGCATTACAATTTCACAATACACACCTTCAATAAACATTTTTTTTACATGTAACAATGTGCATATAACAATAAATAAAATCCCTCGAAGAACACATATCTATATCACTTAATTGTAACTTTGAGAAGTGCATATAATTTGGGAGGCAACTGTGTCGCTAGTCTGAAAGTCAAGTGAATTATGTTCTAAGGTCTTTCAAAGAAATAAGAAAACTGTCGACACTTGCAGTACTGTGATGATATCTATGGCGACCGACTGCATTTTATAACGCATTTCATAACTTTTAAATATGAGAACAAATAATTATTATTTAAGATCTTTGACTTAAAACTTTAAACTTATATTCAACAATTGACCACTGCAGTGAAAGTTCCCTTCCAAGTGTATTTAACTTACATAACAATTGATGATTTGCAGCCATAAATTGCCTAGGGCTATCTTTGTCCAGGGCTGTGTGCACTAAAGTGACACAAGATATTTGGTCGCACGGGGTGATTGAATTAACACAGACTGGCCGAATAAACAGACATATTGCAAAGTGAAACACATTAGGAGGAACTTTTACACATAAGGAGTCAACAAAAATTGATTTTCGACACATTTCAATTTTCAATTTCTATTCGACTATTTTAAAAAAAACTCGAGCACTGGGGGTCGGGGGGGGGGGGGGGGACAGCAAAGCAAAGAGTTTGTTTTTCAATGAAACAAACAACCATAGAGAAGAACTACAAAAGTGATCAAGTGACCGCTAGAAATTTAACATCTTGTTATTTTTAAGAATGTTCACATGAGTTTTTAAACAAGTTTTGAAAACTTGTTTAAAACCTCATGTGAGTATTCCTCAAAATAATCACTGAATTCTCTCAATTCCGCAAAATTCTTTTATCGTGCCAGCACCTATCGCATACATGTAATATACATGTAATATTGTAGCAGGGAACTTTGATTTGATTTGTAAACTGCCTTGAACGCTTGAAGAATGTATGGTTTTTACTATGTAAACCCTGCTAAATTTTTGTACAACTCTTAAGAAAACTTCTTGTACTTCCTATATACTATTTTGTGTTGGTCGAATCTTAATTCCCACACCAGTATATACATATACGACCATTTGGCCAGGCAAAGTTTGAATATTGTCTTAAAAGTGTTGAAGTCTGTAAAAATTCCAAGCATTAATTAATGGAAATAATAATGGGCAACTACAGTATATTAATCTTAAGTTAAACACATGTCAATTTTACACATGCTGGGTAATATATCGGCATTGTATTATATTTAATCTTTTAAATATGCAATTGGGCTTGCATATTTAGATTCGGAGTGATAGATTACTTTTATTCAATCGATGGCACCTGGTTTCTATCTGATTTTTTAAATCAATGCTAATTAAACTGTACAAGAAAGATAAATTTATCTTTTTATCTTAAACCAATATAAATGAAAATAAAATAAACTAGATGCTTTCATTAGACAGTAATACCCGCACCAAGTGTTTGCCTCTAAATAACACTCTATTGTACTAGTTATAGTCAAAAAGAAGGCCACATGCAATATGTTACAATTAAATTATCTTTGTCTGAAGTTGTACACAACACAGGCGTACAGGTTGCATCGGATACTAGTTTACCCAGCTCTTTGGTTAGATGGGTTTCACGTGGTGTACATGCATATATTTTCTTGATATGCAGAATAGGATTAATTAACATGAATAAACGTTTCTTTTGTGGTGATCAACTAAAGGAATTCGTATTGTGCTAATTGGATTATCATTATGATGTTGACGAATATAGGTAAGTATAATACATGTAGTAGTGCATTATTATGAGACACCGGTATACAAAACAGTAAAGTTTTACTCTCACTTTCTAAAATGTGATCTCCATTTGCCAGCATACTGTATCATCATCTTTATTTAAATAAGCTTATCTACAGTTTCTGTCATTTTAATTGCAGAATTTTTTTTATTTTTTCATTTGTCAGACTTACACTATTGAGTTGACTCCATATTGACCCCATTTTGTATTAAATTTGGGTCTTAAATATGTTTATATGAGTTATAATAGGGAGGAAGTGGAAGGGGCCTTAACCGTTCCCCATCCCCAGGATGTGTGGATTAGATATACATTTTTAGTGAGAATGAAGGCATGCTGCAGCTTTTTTCCCCATTATACCCCCTATCCCATCATCATACACCAGTAATAGAAAAAGAGTAAATGACTAATTTTCTCTTATTTTAAATTGCTTATTCTTTTTTGTCAAGAGATATGTGGTATGTCAAGATTTATGACTCATGAAAATGTGTGCATTTTAATCCTGATTGTTAACATACATGTATACCGGGTAATTATATATTTAAAAAAATACATGTGATATTATACTAGGGATCTTGCAATCAATTGCAGAATTGCCAATCGGTTATTTATAACTCATTTTGAATAATTAATTTGTTAATCATTTTGAAAATAAAGTCATTTCTAAATACATGTATAACATATTATCAATATTTTTTGTAGATTGATTTTGTAACTATTTAGGGCCCCACTCTGCAGATGCCCTATAGTGATAATTCTGTCCAATTCTGCTGATCATGTCAAAATACATTTAAGACAAATTGGCCCCTGCCCCTTGGGGCATTCCCCCACACTCCGGAGTTGTTTTTAAACACCCCCCTCTTAAATAGAAAACATGAATAGTTGAATATTTTTAAAATATCCTCAAAATCATCGAAATCCCACTACTAAACCATATATATTTTTGTTTCTTGAACCATGACCATGTCAAGGCAAATCTTTTTGTGGTATTAGTAGGTCATGGCATCTGGGGGTCACCCTAACACCACCCAACCCTCCCAAAATCAAAAATGATCAAATAACTTGAAAAAAATGCTTGTGATCCCCACCCTAAAGCATATATATTCTTCCTCCTTATGCATCTTATGGTACGTTATTTCAGTCACAAAAGATAAGAGGAGGTCCAGGAATTAGGTTTTTTATGGGACGGAACATCATTTTGCAGATAGCATTGACCCTCAGAATCAAATTTATATTTCTAAAACCTTATGGCAAATCTATAGCTCAGCCTCTGTTATATCCCTATAAATGATATGGCTATTCATTAAACCATGAGAGGAGTTCTGGGAAATAGGTTTTTTCAGGAGTGATAAACGTCACTTTTCAGCTTCTATTTGACTCCCTGGATGAAATTTAAATTTGTAAAACCTTATTGCATGACTATATGACAGCCCCTATCATACCCCAAGATATGATGTGGCTATTCATTAAATCATGAGAGGAGTTCTGGGAAGTAGGTTTTTTTTAGGAGTGATAAACGTCAATTTTCAGCTACTATTTGACTCCCTGGATGAAATTTAAATTTTTAAAACCTTATTGCACATCTATAGGACAGTCCCTATCATATCTTAAGAGATGACATAGCTACTGCATAAATTGTAAGAGGAGTTCTGGGAACCATATTTTTTTGGCAAAAAAACGCCATTTTTTGATACCCACAGACCCCCGTGATCAAAACAAAAATTCTGAAACATGATTACACGTCAACATGACACCCCGAAGCATATCCTATTAGATCATTAGGCTGCTGCAAAAAGAAATTGACGTTTTTTGAAACCAGACTTTTTGTAAAAAAAAAACGTCATTTTTCAGCCATTTAATGACCCCCAGGACAAAATTGAAAATTCCGAAACCTTATTGCGCATCTATAGGACACCCCAAAACATATTCCAAGAGATGATTTGTCTACTGTTGAAAATGTAAAAGGAGTTCGAGGAAGAAGGTTTTTTGTCAAAAAATGTCATTTTTACCAATTATTTGACCCCCAGGACTACCAGAGAATTTTTGAAACCTTTCTACAAAACAACATGACACCCCAAATCATACTCCAAGAGTTCAGTTTGCTGGTTTATAAGATGTAAGAGCAGTTTGAGAAAGTAAAACGTGACAGACGGACGGACGGACGGACGGACAGACGGAACAGGGTAACAACAATATACCCGAACTTTCTTTAGAAAGCTCGGGTATAACAAATAGTTGTGTTCGTACAAAATATCGATAAACATTCACGTGTGATAAGGTACATGTAGAAGAACACGAAGCTATCGCGGATCATTTTTATTAATTTTCAGAACGACCTTTCAATTTACATTCTAATGTTTAATTAAATAAATTTTAGATGAACAATATTTAATAACATAAAATTAAAACAGTTCTTGTATTTGAGGCTAAATAATCTCAAACAAGAACATGCTGGGTATTAGATAACCGCTGACCGCTTGGTAGTACCACCCGCGGCCGAACTCCTTGGCCGCAGGCGAGGAATAGGTTACGTAAAGGTACAACACACATACAGCTCAGAACAATGTGTGCAGTATAATGACTAAAATATATCAAATAGAAGTTTGTTTTGTTTTTTTTACTTAAAACCCACAATTGATCTGTGTTTAATATTATTTCAGATTAAGAATGACATTGCTTTTATTAATCAACAGAACGATTTCCTAATTGCCACTCTATCGTTTAATTCAATTTAAGAAGATTAAACTTAATGTGTGATCAAATTTAAAACTGTTCTTGTATTTGCGGCTAAATAAACTCATATATGAGAGACGCGACTCTTGTGTATTAGATAACCGCTGACTGCTAGGTAGTCAAGCCGCGACTATGGCGACCGATTTTGGATAGCTTACGTAATGGTTCACACACACACAGCTCTGATTCCAGATAGATTTTAAATGCATGCAGTATGATAACTAAAATGTATTACATAGATTTGTTTTTATCCGTAATTTGTGTTTTACTGGAAAAGAAAAAAAAACGTTCATATTCTCTGTTTCTCGTTTTAAAGGATTGTGCACTATAAGAACTTCACAAAAATGACTTAAACTCCTCACATAAAAGCACGTATACTCAAAAATATATTTTTCTTATGAATTAAAGCCTCCTGTATAAACCGGCATACTTTCTGTGGTAACTTATGTTAGTTGTACACACAAAGACTTTCGTTAATTTGCCAAATGAAAACAGGTACATGTTAACATGTACAGATTTTTACATTCGCTTTACACAAAACACTAACAAAATAACATTGTAACGACATTTATAAGACCCCAACAAACAACTTTTTCAACGACAGCTATATCGAAATCCTAGCCGTTTTTGAGTTTTTAAGAAAAAACTTTTAAAGGCTTTTGGCCCTTAATTGTAGGGGCCAGCCCTTTTTTACTGGTGTCAAATGAAAGCCCTTGACATTCTGCATCACCTTTATTCTACATGTCTTAAGAAAATATTTTTCGTTTAAAGATGCAAAGAAAAATATGTCTAAATTTTCGCACTTTTTGGAATCCTGTTTTTTTTACCCCTACCTTTTTATAAATAAAAAACATAATCCAAAAACAAAACCGATGTGCACAACCTCAATGTCTCTGTTATTAAAATTCCTTGGATTTTAATTCCCTGCTATCATAGTCTCGGAGCCTTTGTCTGGAAACCAAAGGCCTTGAAATTTGAAAGGGGAATAACACGTTAACGGAAAAGGGATTTTAAAGTCTATGAAATGTTTTAGATAGTGTTTTGTGAAGTCGATTAGCCATGAAAACTTGAGCAAAAACCGTTCAGAAACGAGCAAGATATGAAGCCCCAAAGTTCGCGTCTAGGAAAAAAAAAGAAAAAAATTCCCCATCACAATAATAGTAAGGTCTTCCTTTGGAAACGGAAGACCTTAATAATAATTAGATTTTTTTATTAAAGATCACCTGCTCAAAAAACTCCAGCATCCGAAACCTACGGCTCAGACCAGGCATCATAGTCCGTCAAGTCATCAATCAAAATCATCTGATGCATTATCCATACAAGTTTGTTTAGAACAGAGAGAAATATCTTAGATATGACCATTATAGGGCACCTGCCCCAAAAACTTAACCTGCTCCAAAAACCTTTACCTTCATCAGTATCTAAAACCTTTGGCTCAGATTCAGCATTCAGTCTGTCCGTTATATACGTATCATAAGATGCACCAGCCATATAAATTTGATGAGAATAGAGCCAGTAGAAACTTAGACATGGCTATCAAAGAACACCTGCTCTATAAACCTTAATCTCCTCCAGCATCCAAAACGTATTGCTCAGGTTCAGCATTTAAGATTGTCAAGAGCATAAGAATCATGAGATGCATTATCCATGGAAGTTTGGCTAAGTTAAGACTAGTACAGTAGTAACTTCATCAATGCATAAGCTCCTCCCCTTCAGCTGGTTCCATGTATATAGTATAGTAGAATCAAAATAGTTGTTATAATTGTAAACCACTTACTTACATATCTGTTGCTAAATGTATGGAAAATGCAAGGGTTGATCCAAAAGTAATATGACACTATGTACATGTACTTCTCATTGGCACTGTATTGTATAAAATGATACATCAACATTTTCATAACCAAAATTTTAATTCGAACAAGGCCACCGCAAAGTGGAGCATCCCCTCGCGAAATGAAATATTGTGTGTGTATGTGGGGGGTGGGGGTGGGATGGGAGGTGCATTATTTAGGAATATACATGTAATTGAAGAGACCAAATATTTATCTTCTGAAAACCTCTTTTAATTAAAATAGCTTGTTTACCGCTAATGAGAGCCTTGTCAGAGATACATGTAGATATTTGTGATGTGAATAAATGGTAAGAATTCATTGCGAATGACGATGGATGATTGCACTGATTTAACGCGGATTTCTATGTAGGTTGAAAATTGCAGATAAAACGTATGCGATGAAAAATAGAATAATTGAAAAAAAAAACCATATATATAATTGAATTATCAACAATAAAGAATAACATGCATACTTGTGGAGTAAATCAATTAAATCATTTATACTCTGTTCCGAGTTTTTGCTTCCACCACTTTTCGCTTGATATTTCGATACTCATAAATTCCTTTGTGCTCAAACTATGTTCATCCACTAATATGAAAAATGTCCAGATTATCTGTTTTACAACGCCCCCTCTACCGCTTCAGACTTCAATACACAACCCAAAATATAAAATCTACGGGGATTTTGCTTTGCATCAGCCATGAAATTGCCCGGATGATAACGTTGAAAAATTGTGCGAGGTATTCTGAGTGAGTTTTGAATGGTAAAAAGATTGAAACATTTCCCATTATAAATCTCAATAAGAAATTTGTCTTCGTTTCTGTGAACTTTTATGATTGAAAAATGATAGTGTGTCAATGAGGATATCTTGGATATTTTCCCTTTTATCGATTTCAATTGTATTTCTTTCGCAGGTATGTGTATTTTTTCATTAAAAATCATCAAAAGGGATGGAAGCAATAACTTGGGACAGACTACAGATTTTTCATCTTCGTGGCTGGAATTTGTAGATATGTAGGGATTTATTTATATAAGCTACATGCCAATAACAAATTTTTTCATGTATTTTTATCGACTATAAATTACAGCTTTTCGAACCCGATTACATTGTATAGAAATTTTAACAGTGCAATGCGCCCAAACTAGGCGAGGTGCCATTTGCCAAGACCTGATCCTCAGGGGTACGGGTGTCCTCATACGAAATCGGGTCTCAAAAGAGGCGATATAGGCACCAATTTTTGGCACCAGGGCGCTGAGTAGACCCTATCCTATAGGTTCCATACTTTCAGATAGCGGTCTAAACAGAGCGCCTAGCGCCCAAACTTGGAGGTGTGCCATCAATCCGAGACCGAATCTTCGGGGGTACGGGTGTCCCCTGACGAGATCCGCTCTGAAAAGGGGCGATATAGGCACTGATTTTTGGCACCAAGGCGCTGAGTAGACACTATCCTACAAGTTCCATACATTCAGATAGCGGTCGAAACAGAGCGCCTAACTCCGAAATTAGGAAGTGTGCATTCTAGCAGAGACCTTACGCTTGGGGGTACATGTACGGGTGTCCAATGACGGAATCCCCTCTGGAAAGGAGCTATGTTGGCACCAATGTTTGGCGCCAGAGGCATGATTAGACCGTATCCTATAGGTTCCATACATTCAGATAGCGGATTAAACAGGGCGCCCTGCGCCCAAACTAGGAGGTGTGCCAACAATCAGAGACCGGATCCTCAGGGGTAAGGGTGTCCCCTGACGGAAACCGCTCTGAAAAGATGCGATATAGGCACCGATTTTTTGCACAAGGGCGCTGAGTAGACCCTATCATACAGGTCAATACCTTCAGAAAGCGTTCTTAACATGGCGACTAGCCCCCAAACAAGGAGGTATGCCATCAATCGGAGACCGGATTTTTTGGGGTAGAGTTGTCCCCTAACAAATTCCGCTCTGAAAAGGGGCGATATAGGCACTGATTTTTTGGCACCAGGGCGCTGAGTAGACACTATCCTACAGGTTCTATACATTCAGAAAACGGTCTTAACTTGGCGCCTAGCGCCCAAACAAGAAGGTGTGCTATCAATCCGAGACCGAATTTTCTGGGGTACAGGTGTCCCCTAACAGAATCCGCTCTGTAAAGGGGCGATATAGGCACAGATTTCTAGTGCCAGGGCGCTGAGTAAACCCTATCCTACAGGTTCCGTACATTCAGATAGCAGTCGAAACAGGCCGCCTAGCTCCGAAACTAGGAGGTGTGCCATCACAATTTATGAACGAAACAATATTTTGTACAGGGATTTCACAAGTCCAAAATGTTCAAACGGAAAGGTTTTTCAACAACTCATTGTGCCAAAGAAATGCAGGAACGCATTGATGAAATTAGCACATGAAACCATCATGGCAGGTCACCTTGGAGTCAGGAACACTACAGATATATTAAATCAGAATTCTACTGGCCTGGTGTTCAAGCAGATATCAGAAGATACTGCCAGTCCTGTGATATTTGCCAACGAACAACCCGAAAGGAAGAACCAAACCAGTACCACTTGGATGGATGCCAATAATTACCACACCATTCAAACCAGTAGCAGTTGACCCAGTGGGGCCACTCGATCCACGAAACACCAAAGGAAACAAATACATACTTACCTTGGTTGACTATGCAACTCGATATCCAGAGGCTGTACCATTACTAGGAATAGAAACAGAACGTGTGACAGAGGCTTTGGTCGATATATTCAGCCTAGTAAGAATACTAAGAGAAATGTTGTCTGATCAAGGATCACAGTTCACTTCAGACTTAATGAAAGAAACCAGTCGATTGTTATCCTTACTACTCCTTACCACCCAATCTGTAACAGATTAGTAGAGAAATTCAATGGTACTCTGAAGCAAATGTTGAAAAGAATGTCTTCAAAAACGTAAAGATTGGGACAAATACATCAAAGCGTTACTATGCATATACTCAAAGAACTGTGGACGGAAGAAATTCCGGATGATGACGTCAGGACTACATACCAGTATGTCATAGACCTACGCGAGAAATTAGAGGAAACATGCAAGATTGCCCATGATGAGCTAGGGAAGGTGCCACAGAAACAGAGAAAATACTACAACAAAAAGACAAAAATCAGGCAAATGAAAGTAGGACACAAAGTCCTAATACTTGTTCGTACAGAAGCAAACAAACTACTTATGCAATGGAAGGGTCCATTTGACAGAGTTGAAAGATTAGGAGACATGAATTACAGAGTCAATATTAATGGAAAGATTAAGACAATCCATGCAAACCTAGGCCTACTCAAGCAGTACATCGAAAGAGAAGATGAAAAATGTGGTGCATTTTCAGCATGTGGTGTGTCATTGATAGACTTTGATAGTGATGATTGCGAAAAAGATGACAACAAAGAACCTATTCTTCTAAAACCTGCCGTACAAACAGAAACTTACAATAATGTCAATATTTCAGAAAATGTTACATCAGATCAGCGCAATGAAATACAGAAATTATGCGAGTCGTTTGCAGATGTTCTTACTGACTTAACTGGAGTCACGACTTTGGTAGAACACAGAATAGAATTGATAACAAATGAACCTGTGCGAATAAACAGTATCCGCTTCCTTTTCATACACAAAAAAACATTAAAGAAGAAGGTCGACAATATGCTTCAGCTGAAAGTTATTGAACCTTTTTCGTCGTCATATTGCGCGCCAATAGTGATTGCCTGAACGAAAGATGGAACAAATAGATTCTGCATGGACTTTAGAAAGCTGAGCAACATTACAGTGTTCGATTCAGAACCTATGCCAAGTCATGAAAGCATTTTCGCAAAGATGTCTGGAAAGAAATTTGTATTAAAAATTGACCTCAGTAAAGGATATTGGCAAGTGCCCATGGATCAACAAAGCAAACATCTCACAGCATTTTCTGTACCATGTGGACTATTCCAGTTCACAACTATGCCGATTGGGTTAGTGAATGCGCCAGCGACATTTTAACAGGCTGATGAGAAAACTGTTACATGGTATGAACGAGGTTGACAACTTCATAGATGATATACTGATTTCAACTGATACATGGAAAGATCATCCGAAAATACGGACAGAATTGTTCGTTCGCTTACAAAACGCTGGATTGACCGCCAGACCATCGAAATCTTTCTTTGCATTCTCCGAACTAGATTGTCTCGGACATATCATCGGTCAGCAGAGACTGCGACCTGAGAAGGATAAGATTGAATCTTTGAAGAATGCACCTATCCCTATATCAAAGAAACAAGTTCGATTTTTTGGGGCTACATTCAGCAGGATTTTGTAGGAAATTTATCCCAAACATTTCAGTGATCTTAAGTTAGCCAAACAAAGTAAAATGGATAGAAAATACTCAGCAAGCATTTGATATTTTGAACGATTTGTTATGTAAGAGACCTATCCTTAAACTGCCAGATTTTGATAGCACGTTTATCTTACACACAGATGCTTCAGAAGATGGGATAGGAGCCATACTTCCTCAGCTGGAAAATAAAGAGAAACTTCTTGTGGCATATGCGAGCAGAAAAATGCAAGATAGAGAACGGTCCTATGCAGTAATCGAAAAAGAGTGTCTTGCAGTTGTATGGGGAGTATAGAATTTCCATTAATATCTATACTGCCAGTTCATCTTAGAAACCGACCATCAACCACTTACATGTACATGTACGTACCTGGATAAGTCAAAGACCGAGAATTCTCGTTTGATGAGATGGGCCTTACTTCTCCAACAATATCGTTTCCTAATTGTAGCCATCAAGGGCAGCGACAATGTTGGAGCAGATTACTTGAGCCGCCAGTAGTGAGTATAGACATTCCATGGGTACGTACTAGGTACGTTTTGTAAATACGTTTAGAAGATTTTATTTAGTTGTATCCTTGGTATTTGTGATTGTTTTATTTAGAAAAATTGTAGAAATTTTCTTGAAAAGGGGAGGTATGTAACAGTCAAAGATATCAGGTTAGCTTTACGGCCCTGTATTTTAAACCCGGCTGGGTATTACCCACAATTCTGTTATTAAACACGTGATCGTGTGTGAATAAACAAACATATTATCGCGGACTATATTTTCTCAGTAAAACATTCAAGCTAAGCGCCCTGTTTAGATGTCCTATCTAAATGTATGAAACCTGTATGATAAGGTCAACTCAGCGCCATGGCGCCAGAAATCAGTACCAATATCGCCCCTTTTGAGACCAGAGTCCGTCAGGGACACATAACCCCCGAGGATCCGGTCTCAGCTAGATAGCACACCTCCTAGTTTTGGTGCTAGGCGCCCTGTTTAGATGCCCTATCTTAATGTATGGAACCTGTATGATAAGGTCAACTAAGCGCCATGGCGCCAGAAATCGGTGCCTATATCGCACCTTTAGAGACTGGATTCCGTCAGATATCCCGTACCCCCGAGGATCCGGTCTCATCTAGATGGTACACTTCCTAGTTTGGGCGCTAGGCGCCGTTTTACATGTCTATACAATGAAATCGGGTTCGGAATTGTTCAAAAATATGCGATAAAAATACACTAAAAATTGTTATTGGCAGGTAGCTTATTGTCAGGTAGCTTGACTTAAGCTTGTAGATGGTGTTACCTACTGTTTAAAAGAAAACATTCCTTGAAAGGAAAACAATTATTAAGTGTCATACGAAAGTTGAGGGATTTTCAAGATGCTCATGGCATTAAACAGTTAGCTAGGATTTCTTCGGCAAGGCGGACTGAAAATATGTCTAAAGAGGATGTATTGAAGGCTGTAGAGGATTTAACTGGAGAAAACGGGATTGAGTTACTGGAACTGGAAGGTATTATTATTTACAATATAACAAAGTTATGTCATGCATGAATGATATTCTGATATTTATGATATTATAATGTAATAGCTCTTAAATATTTTATTAATGACTAGAGAAGTTTAAGAATAAGTGATGCCATTTTATTGAATTAAATTAATTTGTTATACATGTAATAGGGAAGGATCCAAATGAAAAGGATTTTGCAAAGCTACTGCTGAATTTCTGCATATTACATGCTAATGAAAAAGGACAACCAGAAGGACAGGATTTGCATGATCCAGAATTGGGTCACTCGTCAACAACGACTGCAGATCGAGAGCAAGGGCCACTTCTAGGATGGCAACAGATAAAGAACAGGTACTCTTAGTTAACGGATATTGTTTTCATCAAAAGAGTATACTATTACTTATTAATTATGTATTGTTAATATATTAATTACTAAAGCATTAGTTTGCATTGATATGGATTACTTATTTTGAATTATTGGTTAAACGAAATTCACCTTTACCAGGTACTACGTGTTATGATTTTAATCATTATCAATGTATTTATGCATTTTAGAATTCAAATGGAGGAAAACGTAGGAAGCTACAAGATTCATTCAACAACCGAAGTCAAGGACAAGTATGGTACACAGATTCAGCAGGTGAAGGACAAGATTAAAGTTCTCTGTACCCAGTCCGAGCCCAGAGAAGCATCAATTTTATTCAGTTTAGATGAATTATCTAGGTTAGCTAGGAAAGTTAACCATGAGGACATGGAAGTGTATGAAGAACTGTATAGACAATGTAGTCGGATGCAGGACAAGATCAACATGGGAAATTGTTTAACGGTTCTTAAGTGGAAAGGTGCAGGTACAGTTACTAAGGCCCTAAATAAATGTTTAAAAGAGACTGGGATTTCTGAAGTTAAGAGGGATAACACTTCCAGTAAGGAAGATATTCGGGGATGCTGCAGGGAAGTTAATAATGCAATCTTATGTGGGGTTAAAAATTCAAAACGTATTGTCATAGGTGATGAATTGCAGGAAAAGTTGAAGGATCGGCGTTTCTTAGACTTATGGAAGGGGTAAGCAAAGTGGAGGTCAGAGAGTCATAAGCAGAAAATATCTCAGCCTAGAGTAGATCCATAAAAATCCATGACAGCAGCTGAACTGCAGGCAAGATTTCGATTCAATAATGAAGGAATTCAATTTATAACTGATTTAATAAGTAATGACATAATGCCCTCAACAAATAGAAATCACAGTGTTCCTCCAAATGTTCAAGTAATGGTAGCATTACGATACTATGCAACAGGAAAGATGCAGTTGTGTAGTGGTGACAGTTTTGGTCTGCATCAATCAACAGTCTCCAGAATCATCCAAAGGGTCGCTATAGCTCAGCTCTTGTTCAACCACATATTGTGAGGAGATTTATTACATTTCCCACGGATGCAGAAACAATCCGAAAGCATCAAGCAGATTTTTTCGGAATTGCTGGCTTTCCTGGTGTGGTAGTGGCCATTGATGGCACTCATGTCCGTATCATCGCTCCACGTGAACATGAATTGGAGTATGTAATCGGAAAAACTACCACAGTATTAATGTACAGATTGTGTGTGATGCCAGTCACAGAATTTTAGACTTGGTGGCCAGCTGGCCTGGAGCGACTCACGATGCCAGAATACTGCGGGAGAGCGGTCTTTTTCGGCTCCTTGAACAACGGATGCTGCCTGTAAGATGCCATCTTCTTGGGGACAGCGGCTATCCTGGGAAAGAATGGCTTTTGACCCCTTTCTTAAACCCAGAGGCTGGGCCACAGTCACACTACAACAGATATAAATTTAAGTAATTAAAAATATTGATACTAAAAAACTTATTATAAGCATGTACTTATAAACCAATCTTAATTGGCTTAAATATATTTTGTTATTGTAACAAAGAGTGTGTTACTGTAACAATACGTTGATGTTAGAGTATACACATGTAAAGTCTTAAAAATGCAGGCGCGCAGGTGCTCTATAGGCTAATCTACGAGGGTGATTAAACGAAAGACGAAAGAGAGAACAATCATTAAGATTATGATATACGTTATAAACCACAGGATTTATGTAACTAAAATGAACTTTCACATGCAATATATTGCATTTTTTCTGCAGTATATGTTAGGCCTATTACATTGTTTAAATCATTCAACGGTTTGTTTATGTCAAAATAATGTATCAGATTGTGACGTCATTTTCTGCCTCAAGACTCGAAGTGCTTGGTAGAATAATATATTCTAGTGATATCTATGTAAAGAGCAAAAGGTTATCGCTGAACTTACATAATACACTCTGTGATTGTCTTCAGCACGTTGTTGCTTGTCCACATGATCAACTGGAAAAGGATGAGTTGGGGCTTCTAGCTTCCTGTAAGAGGGAGCGGGTACCGATGCTGTTCGACCCTATGTAAATTTGCACCTCAATTCTATCGTGTTAAGCTTATGATTCGAAGTCTTATGTTTTTAGATGTGCCTGGAAACTTCTAAACTTTTATCATGTTTATAAAATAAACTCTCTCTCTCTCTCTCTCTCTCTCTCTCTCTCTCTCTCTCTCTCTCTCTCTCTCTCTAAAAGTCTTTTTTTTAATGTGAAGGTCTCACAATAGCTGAAAAGACGGTTTCATGTTCTTCATGGAGAAATTCGTCAGCATCCTCAACGTGCCAGCAATATCATCATAGCATGCCGGGTTCTGCATAACATTGCAAAAATGTTCAATCTGCCACTTCCTGATGGTGATGACAACGTTGATGATAACAACGACAATGGAAATGCAATCGATCACGTAGTTGCAGCTATCCAGAACACAGATGGCCGAACTTATAGAAACCATATAGGACTGGAATATGTATACATGATCCAAAGAAAAGGTTATTGTTTAATCATATCCTTCGTAACCTAAAGCTACATATTCTATATTACCGGTAAACCTATTTTTGCTACGTTGGAAACCATTTGAAATTAATTTGAAATGATATTCAATACTTTTAAATGTGTTTGAATTAAATTGTACAACTTATAGAAAGTTTATAAATTTTGTACCTAGAAGATTAAACACGAAACATTCTTTCTTTTTAAAAAAAAAAAACATTCATTCAATTTGGCATATAGCATTATATATAGCATTAAAACAGGTACATGTAACATTATGAATGTTCACTATTATAATTATCGTATAGATAACTTTAAACTTCTTATTAAACATTTACAATAAATGTTTTCTCAATATACAATAAAATAAACGAAATATTTTGAAATACTATGTAATTTATATTATATCATGTGATGTATACAACGTTTATTAATATTATTATGATAAATAATTTTCAACTAATATTCTGATAAGCACATCTACAGATTAATCATATCGTGGTTTCTGTTGCACGCGTGTTTCGGTCCGAACGAATTACCCGATTAGTAATTCTATAACAGATTGCATCCTAAATAATGTTTAATGATGAACAGTAATTCATTGATAAACTCTAACGTTTTTATTATCATTTATAACTGTTTAAAATAAATTAACAAAATAATTGATTTTCTACATTTGCTAGATATCACTGACTATCTGCCTCAAATCTTTCAATTTGAAGTTGAACCAACTTGTTTCGCAGGGTCAAGTTTTGAATTTCTAATTTTAATTTTTTCATTTGCAGTTCCTTGTCAATGCTATGGTTGCAACAGCAGGACGGGAATGAATTTTGCGGGGACACAGCTACGACATTTAGTTGCTGCTGACCATCACCGCACTCATCAGTGGTGATGACACGAAGATCCTGCGCAACAATCCCGTCAGACTCGCTTAAATAAAAGAAATCCTACATTTTTAAAATTATTTTTTAAGAGTTTTTCTTCCAGTTCAGTTATAATTACTATATAATAATAGGGTATAAATGTACGTAAAACCCTTAAACATGCGTACATCGCAGTTGGTGTATGTACCATGCTGCTATTTGACCCGTTGAGCATATAAAAAGTGGTGTCAACTGCACCAGGTATTCCAGAGATGCATACATTGCTGGCACCAATCACACTCTCGACGGCCTCGGCCAATGGCGTTAATGGTTTTCCTGCGGGTCCACCTCCTTTATAAAGGAATCAAACTATAAACTCTAGTTTAACCTTATATATATATATATACATGTATTTAGCCCATTTCAGGGCGAAACCAGTGTGAATATAGGAAAGGCGATCGGGGCCGTCTTGATGCTTCCGGGGGGGGGGGGGGGTGGTTCCATGATGGAGTCAATGCAGGACCGAATAAATCTAAAGGCACATGTCTTTTGTCTCCAATGGTTTATGATAATACAATATACTAAATTCATCATTATGTCGAAAATGCCCCCCGCCAGAAAAAATAACAAAAGCAAAACCATACATCAAAACACAAACTTCGTAAGTTTCAAAAACTCTAAATCTTAAATGCCGACAGAGTGTACCAGATTAAGGGTCATTTATATATCACTAGTAGGATGTTTCCAAAATTCGATAAAAATAATGACAGTTATAGGAAATATTCTATTAATTTGTATCCTATGGAAATTAGAAGGTGGGGGGGGGGGGGCAAACCAAGGGGCACAACTCCTAAATATATCGATAAAATATTACGTTATTCAGCACATGGGCTATGACGATGCAGAATTGACAAAGTTCACATGCAATACGAATAACAAGTGGAATTTTGGTCAATGGAAAAAGAAAGTGTGAGTGAATTCATATTGGAAATTTTATCACGGTAAGCGACGCACTGTACACATTGCACGAAATCCATCAGTTTGATTTCATGCGAAGTTTTGTTACATATTCACATACGAAATAACGCTTTACTTGTTATGAGTAAATCTTTAGTTAGTCTACTTTAAAATAAACTCATAGGTCATATTTTTGTTAATTTTTCTATGACAGTATGTGCATTTGATAGTTTAAATTTTGCCAGGGGGAGGGGGTCGCCCCTATGAGATCCGCGCATGATACAATACAGTATAGTTTCGTTACCTGTTTTTTTTGGCACTGCGTCTTGCATCGGCAATCTCTGCCTTTCCTTTCATCTGAAGGTTGTGCCACTTTTTCTCAACTTCCTCTACCGAACGTTTGGTAGAGGAGGTGGCATTGATGGCATTTGTAATTTTTCTCCAGATTTCCCTTTTTTTAACTGTCGTTACCCCTGTCCCAAATTTAGACCTAAGTACGCTCTTGTTTTCATCAACTAATTTGCTTAGATATAAGCTCTCGTCTCGTCCAGTTTGGTTTTCTCTTCTTCGATACGCTAGAACTCTCAGCTTTGTTTTCTGCCATTTTCAACGCCGGTCAAAAGCAGACGATAATATCGCGTTGTGATTATCCGTATATACAAAAACCACAAACATAATAAAAATATAGAGAACATAATAATTATATTTATTACGTTTTCAAATGATACAGTGACAAATTATTGGGATTTGGCTAAAACCACATATGCAGTCTTTGTTTACAGTAAAGTGAAAGCGGACGTGACGTTTGAACATAGCAACAATATACTTAAGCAGATTGTGATATGCTTAGCTAAGAATTACTAAGCATATTGCTCAGAATTTTTATGCAACGGAAATTAAGCATCTTGCTTAGTTGAGAATATTCTTAAGAAAGTTAATAAACTTAAGAAAATTCTTAGAATTTTTATGCATACGACTCCTGAGCGTTTGGAACAGCCAAGGAGGACGGGATAAATCTTTGAATAACATAACAAAACATATTTCAGTGGGTAACCTCTTGTAATTGTGATCTGCACATGGGATATGTACCCTCAGATTTGAATGAGGCAGATTTACCTTCACGCAGGCTTAGTTACAGTTATGCATGCTTGAATATTGGTTCGTGTGTTGAAAGGCAATTGGGACCTCATTCAGTGGACCTCATGGCTATTGATTCTAACGTGATGAATCTTTAAGAGGTACGGCGCTGCCACATTTTACCCCGTATCCTACCCAATATTAATCTGCTGGTGTAAATTTGTTTGCTCAGGATTTTTCAGAGGTGGTTAATGCATATGTTTATCTCCCTTTTGCCCTCATACACCCTGTACTCTTATTTTAAAGAGAACAGAGAGTTTAACTATGCACCTGTGTCTTACCATTAATCAAGCATGTAACTTAGAGCTTGGGGCTAGGGGAGATAAGGCAGTAATTAGGGTTCCTCCTAGAAAAAGGTTTATTACTGATAATAAGGGCCTGAAATGGTCACTAGTTGCTTATAGGTCATTGTTTGTCTACGTTATTTGTTTTGCAGGGAGAAAGCTTGGATTTGGTTAAGATTGACAAGAGGATTAAGGAATTGAACGACCAAACTTCATTATCATCTTTATCTAAGAGAAAATATACTTTGAAAAAATCCCTCAATATCATTTTCCACTGTTGAGAAAAGATTGCACAATATCAAATTGTACCCCTGATGATCTAATGCATTTCCTTGTATGGAAGGATGATTTTGGTAAAACACCAGTTCATATAATAATTTGTACATTTTTGGGTACTAAAGAATTAGGAAGTTGTGAATGTCCAAGACGATTAGCAGCTGTGACAGTATCGGTCATGGTACAAAATTTGTTAGAGATCTTGTACGAAAGTGGTCGTGGTGAACTCTGGGATGAGAGAAGTGATGCAGGTAACCCTGCAGCTGCACATTGCATCAAACTGTACGTGAAAATTATTCAAGAAGAACATGCTGCAGCACACGCAGTTCCTAAGCAGGCAAAGCCAATTTTTCTGGGTAAAGTAAAAAGAATTGCCTCGTATATAGATAATGAGTTGGGTAGGGTTGATATTTCACCGAAGGAAAGGTATGTGCTCCTTAAAGATAAAGCTTGGATGAAATTACAGTTCTTTGGGGGAAATAGGGCAAATGACTTGGCAATGCATGTAGGACAGGAGGTAAAGAGATTGGATGACAATTCTGGTTTAGTTATAAAGCAAACAGTTAGGAAAACTTTAAGAGGGAAAAAACATAAATATTTTTTTAAAGAGTTGCAGAGACAATACTGTTTGCCCAGTGATTGGTTTGCACACATATATTGTAAAAGAATTGGGGTTGATCTGGCAAATGGTTTTCTTTTCCGAGTTGTTTTAGAGAATGGTAGATTCATAGGTGAAAGAGTGGCATATTCAGTAATGTATGAAAGACTGATCCCGTATCTTACTTTGTTAGTAATATATGAGGGTGAGATTCTTCATAGTTTTCGAGCGGGGTGTGCAGTGACTTTGGCTTTGTCGAGTTCTGTTGCCAATGTAGGACAAATTATAAACCATGCTGGATGGTATGGAGAGGGGCCAGCAGAATATTATAGTAGATTGCCAGCTTAAGTGGAATCTGATTATATAGCAGGTAGATTAGCAGACAGTGCAAGTCAATGTTATTAAATTTTGTGGAACATCAGTTTCAACAATATGGGGATTCTAATATTTTACAGAAAGTTTTTCAACAAAGATAATACCTTTAAAATGGCAATGCAATTAAGGAAATAAGGAAGATCCTTGGCGGTAGATTAATTGTCATCTACATCATATTAGGATTTTGTAGGACTGTTTGTTTTGTAATAAAAGTTACTGTTAATATGTTGTTGATTACATGTAACAGTTTGTAGGTATGTAACTACTGTATAACTCATAACAGTGATAAGTTGCGAGAATGTCAAATCTTAAATTTGAAAATGATATATAAAGTGTTTCAATAATAAATTTATCCTAATTTTGAATGAACTTGTTGTTTGGTCTTTACGTTAAGGAGTATGTTAGAAGAGACTGTTTGTAACTTGACAAATTTTGTTTAAATGAATTTTATAATGATGAGTATTGGGAGAAGTGAAGTTACTTTCAGCTACTACAGTGATGGTCTAGGTAATGATAATGACTACATTTTCCAATACTTGAGAAGAATTACAGCATGAACGTATACACTTGGGATAAGGAAATATCCCAAGTGTAATACGTCACCGCGAAAGTGATGATGTCATCTTTTTCAGAGCTGTACCAATGATATTGAATATTGAGGATGAGATGGTAGATTGGCATTGGCGGTTCAGCGTATCCATAATTCTTACCCTACCACCCCACCCTTGTATATGTTCTTGTTCTCGGTTCATGATAATGACTTCATTTCCCAATACTTGAGAAGAATTTTAACCTCTTACCTCGCTTGTAACTTGATATTTTACTATCAATAGTTGACAATTAAAAGCATTAAAACATCCTTATTGACTATTCTAGACATTACAAATGAACAAATAATATTTGAAAAAAAAATTGTGCTCAAATCGTGTCCAAGTCCCTTTCGTGTTCATACATGATATATATGTGACAACGCGGCGTCATGAATTTACGTCTTTTTTAAGGTTTTTAGTTCAAAATCAATATCATGCTTCAAAATTTGAAATAGCTCCAAACAATACAATATTTTAAAACAGATATAAAATAGACTTTTTCTAACTGTTTTTAAAAAAAATTAAGAAACGTTAACCTCCATTTTGAATAACTATGCAGTGCCTTTTGTCTTTAAAAAAGGAATAAAAAGGCCGGACTTGCGAATTGTGATACGATGCATTTTTTGCTTCGATAGATAGAAATCGCTCGAAAATTTTATGGAACCGATATTTCAAAATTGTCTCAAAAAGTGAGAGCAAGTAAACAGGGTATCTTTGTGGTTTCTGTTATATATAAAAGCATTTGTCATGTTAATAAATAAATTAGATTTTCAGAAGACATACGGTATGAAGGAAAATTAAAGCTAGGTTCTTATGTCATCAGCTATACTATAAAGCTGCGTCTATGACTATTTGAAGAGGCATAAATAAAACTGATCGCACATTAAATAATTCAATATACTACTCCATCTATCACAAAAAGAGTTATTACTTATTTAATGGAAAAGAAAGATAAAAATGTGAATAAATCCAGCATCGTAGCCAATCTTTTATAGAGGACTAATTAAATTATGAAGTTCTACCAGAACGCCAAGGGTCAAGAAATGACGTCGCTTACGTGCGGTGACTACCCTTACCTCAAACCCTATACAATATATTATCTTCAGAAGTAATTATCGTAATGCATTAAAACTTTCAGATCTAAATTAACTTAGAAGGCTATCACGAAATTTTGTAACTTTACATCGATTTTTCACGATTTTATCCCATCTGTGACATTAATTTTGGATCAAACCTCGTACGTAAATAACTTCTGAGGAGACAAAAACTCGATTTTCGTACGGTAGAAAATTAGTTTTAAGATGTTAAACTTTGTATTGGCAAATTTTTGAAGGGAATAAATTAGTACACTAAATTCATAAGAAAGTGAATCACAATATTTAGAAAAGTGTTTCTTATTTCCTTTGACCAAAAATTCTGTTTCTTGATGAATATTTATTTTCTTTACATGTTAACTTTGATACAAAAAAATGAAAGTGTTTTAAAAAGAACAATTACATTCTTCGAATTTGATTTCTTAAAATATTCCCTCGACAAATTAAAACTAGATGCTGTCATTAGACAGTAATACCCGCACCAAGTGTTTGCCTCTAAATAACACTCTCTTGTACCAGTTTTAGTGAAAAAGAAGGTCACATGCAATTTCCGGTACTTTTTAAAAATTATAATTTTCATTAATGCTGAGTTCACATCCCATAATACACATATTGCCTTTATGTACAATTTGGGGTTGAACTGTTTACATGTGAATTTTAAATTAATCAATAATCTAAACGTTTCATGTCATAGAAAGTATGGTCTATATAATTATTACAAACAAAATAAATGCCTGCTTTATATATGCTTTTGTGTGCCAACATCATTGTGTGCGTGGATTTAGAGAAGGGGTGGGGGTGAGAATCCCGAACCTCCCCCCTCCCTCCCCCCCCCCCCCATATTGTCATTTTGCGCAATGATTTTCTCTGCAGGACTGCTTTAACTATTTTAAAAGGTGGTACAGTGTATCAAACACACGTCGATATTTATGTGGATAAAAGTGCGTTATTTATATTATATGTAGTTATATTCTAATTAAATTACTTTCACCGTTTTAGAATTAAATTTTTTTACAAATGAATATTTGGCCAAAAAAATAAGTTTTTAAAATTTTTGGAATCTTAAGGTAAAAATAAGAAAAGCCCCAGCAGGATTCAAACTCTCTACTTACAGACATATTGTTAACGCTCTAACCCATTGCACTATGCTGTTCGGTAACATTATTTTGGGGGAATATTATATTTTATACTTTGTTTTGTTCAATAAGGATTACATCACAATATGTAGGTGTCCCATACCACATCAAAGCTGATAATTGTGCTTTACATGGTTAATTACATAATAAAATTGTTCAAGGGGTTTTAAAGAATAAAGTTATGAAAATACATGCAATATGTTACAATTAAATGATCTTTGTCTGAAGTTACGTACACAACAAAGGTGTACAGGTTGCATTAGCGGGTACTAGTTTTACCCAGCTCTTTGGTTAGATGGGTTTCACGTGGTGTACATGCATATGTTTTTTTTGATATGCAGAATAGGATTAATGAACATGAATAAACGTTTCTTTTGTGGTGATCAGCTAAAGGAATTCGTATTGTGCTGATTGGATTATCATTATGATGTTGACCAATATAGGTAAGTATAATACATTTAGAAGTGCAACATTATGAGACACCGGTATACAAAACAGTTAAGTTTTACTTTCACTTTCTAAAATGTGATCTCCCTTTGCCAGCATACTGTATCATCATCTTTATCTAAATAAGCTTATCTACATTTTCTGTCATTTTAATTGCAGAATTTTTTTTACTTCATTCATTTGTCAGACTTACACTATTGAGTTGACTCCATATTGACCCTATTTTGTATTAAATTTGGGTCTTAAATATCATGTTTATGTGAGTTATAATAGGGAGGAAGGATGTGTGGATTAGATATACATTTCTAGTGAGAATGAAGGCATGCTACAGCTTTTTTTCCCATTATACCCCCTACCCCATCATCATACACCATTAATAGAAAAAGAGTTAATGACTAATTTTTTTTTATTTTCAATTGCTTATTCTTTATTGTCAAGAGATATGTGGTATGTCAAGATTTATGACTCATGAAAATTTCTGCATTTTAATCCTGATTGTTAACATACATGTATAATTATATATAAAAAAAAATACATGTGATATTATACTTGGGATCATGCAATCAATTGCAGAATTGCCAATCGGTTATTTATAACTCATTTTGACTGATGAATTTGTTAATCATTTTGAAAATAAAGACATTTCTAAATACATGTATAACATATTATCAATATTTTTAGTAGTTTGATTTTGTAACTATTTAGGGTCCAACTCTACAGATGCCCTATAGTGATCATTCTGTCTAATTCTGCTGATCATGTCAAGATACATTTAAGACAAATTGGTTCCTGCCCCTTGGGTTATTCCCCCAACCCCCAGAGTTGTTTTTTAACAACACCCCCCCCCCTCTGAAATAGAAAATGAGAATACATTTTAATAACTGTTTAGATCCCCACCCCTAGACCATATTTATTCTTCCTCCTTGGTTCATTGCACATCAATTGGTACATGTATATAGGTTATGCCCCCTTTGAGATGCCCAGTGACTTTCCAGAGTTGGAAATAATCAAGTAATCTATCTTATTCATATGTAGTGTAATTCCTAGCCCTAGCCCAATGTTGACCCTGCTTTGTTATTTTACAGCAAGCTCTAGGTTTTTGTTGATTGACTTTACAATTTCTTCAATTACATATAACATTTTGTTAATCTTTAAGATTAAAAAGCAATTTCCAAAATCTCTTTATGTACATCTGACATCATACAGAAAAATACCTATCAAGAAATGATTTCGCTACTGTAAATATTTGAGAAGAGACCTTGAACCATGTGAAGGCAAATCTTTTTTTTTTTTGGTATTAGTAGGTCATGGCCTCTGGGGGTCACCTTAACCCCACCCCACCCTCCCAAAATCAGAAATGATCAAATAACTTGAAAAAATGCTTGTGATCCCCACCCCTAAAGCATAATTGTATATATTCTTCCTCCTTATGCATCTTATAGTACGTTATTTCAATCACACGATATAAGAGGAGGTCCAGGAATAAGTTTTTTTTATGGGACGGAACATCATTTTGAAGATAGTATTGACCCTCAGAATCAAATTTATATTTCTAAAACCTTATTGCATCTCTATGGCTCAGCCCCTGCTATATCCCTATAGATGGTGTGGCTATTCATTAAATCATGAGAGGAGTTCTGGGAAGTAGGTTTTTATAGGAGTGATAAACGTCAATTTTAAGCTACTATGTGACTCCCTGGATGAAATTAAAATTTTTAAAACCTTATTGCACAACTAAAGGATAGCCCCTATCATACTCCAAGATATGATATGGCTATTCATGAAATCATGAGAGGAGTTCTGGGAAGTAGGTTATTTTAGGAGTGATAAACATCAGTTTTCTGCTACTGTTTGACTCCCTGGATAAAATTTAAATTTTTAAAACCTGATTGCACATATATAGGACAGCCCCTATCATATCTAAAGAGATGACATAGCTACTGCAAATATGTTTTGCAAAATAACGTAATTTTTTATGACCACACACCCACGTGATCAAAACAAAAATTCTGAAACATGATTACACATCAACATGACACCCCGAATCATATTCTAGAAGATCGTTGGCTACTGCAAAAAGAAATTGACGTTTTTTGAAACCAGACTTTTTGTAAAAAATGTCATTTTTCAGACATTTAATGACCCCAGGACAAAACTGAAATTTCCGAAACCTTATTGCACATTTATAAAACACCCCAAAACATATTCCAAGAGATGATTTGTCTACTGTTGAAAATGTAAAAGGAGTTCGAGGAAGAAGTTTTTTTTGTCAAAAACGTTATTTTTTACCAATTAGTTGACCCCCAGGAATACCAGAGAATTTTTGAAACCTTTTTACAAAACAACATGACACCCCAAATCATAATCCAAGAGTTCAGTTTACTGGATTATAAGATGTAAGAGCAGTTTGAGAAAGTAAAACGTGACAGACGGACGGACGGACAAGCGGACGGAACAGGGTAACAACAATATACCCGAACTTTCGTTAGAAAGTGCGGATATAAAAATATGTCTCCGCATTGTACTTAAGTTTTTAATTTTATAACTACTATGAACATGTGAAATTAACGACAATGAAAAGCAAGATAACTATTTGAAAAAAAAATATTTTAATCAGCTTAAGCTTTCCTACAGAAATACAATGTAAGTACATGCATGCCTTTAAATTAATAATCAAATATGATGTCAAATATATTGTTAAAAGTTTATTTAAAAGTAATGCATTCGTTATTTACTCTATACATGATTCATCACATATTGCAAAAAAAAAAAAATTAAGGGTCCTCCACACCCTCTAGAAAAGTTTGTAATACGAGTCCGATTTTTTATATCCCTAAAATAATTGAAATTGAAGCATGCATTTGTCTTGAAAATGACGGAACAAATGTTTAATTTTGGAGAAAATTCAACTTTTAAAAATGTATTGTTTTTCATGAAACAAAATTCCCTGCTATATTTGAACTCGGGACCTGCGGGTTAGTAGAACGAAGTCATACCCACTGCGCTACAGAGATAGACACCCAATTGTAACACAAACAGATTCACAATGAGTTGAAATCGCCATGTTGTGACGTACATGTACTGTCATCAAAAGTAAAAGTCAAAGGGTGTCGAACATTTAATTATAGGACATTCAGTCTCAACCGGCAAGGTATAAAAATGATTATACAAAGCAATACAAAGATATAACTTCAGACACACCCAAATCGTTTTACTTTTTGTAATAAAAAAAGGTGTAGTAAAATTGATGCATTATAATATATTACTCTTAAAACTAACAATATCCAATTTCAATTGAATCTTGTTCAATGAAAGATGTTTGTAGAAAATCATAGAAATTAGACTTAGTTCTGTTGTTAAGGATACATTCTGTTGTTTATGATTCTGACTCTGATTATTTACTATCGTAAAGTATTTTTAGTCAAATCAAAAGTATGATTCAAAAACAAAACTGACTCATTGTCACGCAGTATGTACGCAAGTGTATTTGTTTTTAAATTAACAATTTGAACATACAAAACTATAAACATTATATTTAAAGAATAGTAAAGCTTTTAAATAGTGCAATGGGATGTCCTTAAAAATATGAAAATATATTGACAGAAAGAACAGTTTCAATGATTAAATAAACAATATATATTCTAAAGCAAACACAGCACATACAACACATATTATATACTAATCACTGGATATGAGGACGATAGGAAGTTTATTGTCCTCCGAGACAGCAACTATTTCACGAGACGAAGCCGAGGGAAAAGGTTGCTGTTGGCGGGGACAATAAACTTGCTTTCTCCGATTAGTCAGTAAATAGGTATTTTATTATACCGAAGAATACTTTTCTTGTCGGTGATGCACATTTTCTTGATGATAAACAAATTAAAGTTATCGGACTTTGAACTTAATGTAGCGAATCGGATTACGTCAGTGGTGTACCGAGTTTAAAAACGAGGGAAATCGAATGCTACCGGTGAATAGTTTCGATGACTATTCACCATAAGCAAATAGCACGGAATCTAGTTCACGGTAAGATGAAATAGCATGTTTATTCGCTGTAATTTTGCATAGAAAATATTCACAGAGATATAATAAAACATCATAACGAATGTCTTGAAATCAGAAATATTTACTGAAATGATTTTTAGTAAGGAATTATCATCTTGTTTTATGAAGGTTTGGTGGTCAGCAAATTAACCCTTTGATTGATTTCAACTATTTAAGAAATTATTTTTCTACCTATTCCTTATTATCAAGTAAAGGAAACCCTAATAATTGATTTATTTAAAATATTTTTTTAATATACAATTTTTACTTTGTAGTGGGTTAGAATAATCTTTACTAACATTGACCATCTTGTATTTACCATCTAATTCAACCAATTTAATAATGAAACACCATGCAAAAATTATAAAAAAAAAAAAAAAAAAAAAAAACAATCATGTATGGTTTTAGACAAAAGAGACAGGCCGTCTGGCTGAAGAATACTTGGGTGGTTATATTGGTGTTTCTTTTTCATATATATTACATGTTTTTTCTTGGTAAAATAAGGCAGCTTTAAAATATTTTTTTTCTGTCCAACAGACCAACTAAAACGTTTCACTTGATTTCAGTTATCATTATAGTACGTAGTATATGCCATTGGCTCTTTCAATTTTCGACATAATTACCGAAAAATCAAACCAAAAAAGTAAATTGAAAATAACAATATTAAACTAAGACTTTTTCTTTCTTCACATTTTAAAAAAAATTCTTTGTATGTTTGAAGGACAAAGTCTACACAAAGAACGATTTCAAATATCTGACACCTCTTTGGAAAACTCCCCCCTTTCCTTTGTTTGGGGCCCGTCCAGAACGTGTGAATGTTTTTCCTACCGCTGATGTGACGTCATCCTTTGTTAACTTTAGATTCTGATCAAAGTTTTGGATTTGTTTATCAACAAGAGCCATTCGTTTAAACTCGTGTAACATTCTTATTCGACGTCTATAGCCTGGCTGTCTCTCTGTTTCTTCCGCCTCAATCATGAGTTCTATATGTTCTACAACAGTTAAAGGATCAGGTCTTAATGCTATTTCTTTCAGTCTGCTTTTGCATTGATTCATTTCCTCCATCATAAGTTTGACGTTTTCAAAAAGGTACTCGACATCATATGTAAGCTCTTCAAGGTAACTTTCGTGCGTCAGTGTTGAACCTTTTGCTTGCTCGTACTTCTGTTTCATTTCTGTGTAAGTTTTCTTTACCTTTTCTACAGAATATCTAAAAATGTAAGGCGTGTTTTTATGATCAGACCATATGCATTTCCCAATGCAAACCTTACAGAAACCACTACTTGACATCGCACAACATTTGCGCTTATCAGCGTCATCTGCAAATACACAGTTATCATGACATGTAACATTACACTGAAGACAGTTTGTAACATGTTGCCCACGTAGTAGATCCACTAAGTGCTGCTTAGTTTCTTCTACCTCGTATTCAAAATCTTTATTATTTTCTATGTCATTTTTATGTTTTTTAAATATCTCTAACTGATCGCGGAGTTCTCCAAGCTTTGATAAACCAGCTTTTACCTGAGGAAGGATGCTAGCAATGACCGTTTTTAATTGTTCTCGTTCTTTCAAAACATCTTTTGTTTGAGAGAGACTTTTGGTTTCAAGATTCCGAAGTTGGTCGAAAAACTTTTGAAAACTAGTGCATCCCATCTCCCAAAACATAGGCGATAGTGACGTTGAAGTTAGATTTTTGTTTTCTGCAAATAAGGCCGAGTTGTTGAATTGAAACGTAGATCCAAATGGGAGGTTTGCTTCTTTCAAAGACGCAAGAACAGGGGGTTCAGCACCATCAGCAAAAGTGATTAGCGTACAAATATTTGATTCAATATCCTTTCCAAAAAGGGACATGATTGAACTAAATATGTACTTCTGAGAAACCGTAAGACGTGCGTCAGGAGCCTTCACAATAAAACAAACAGCATCTATGAAAAGAACTCCTTTATCCCCTTGTGACGAAAACAAATGACGGATTTGAGAAATGATACCCTGATCTCGTTCTATACCCCTGGTATCTCCAAATCCTGGCGTATCAATGATATTCAGGGTATAGTTCAATCGACTTCCTTTTTGAGGCGCAATTTTATAGACTGTGATCCATTCGGTTTGAGATATTGCCTGAATAGAAAAACATAGTTCTTTAATAGCTAAACATATAATTTATTTCAACAGTGTGAAAATAAACGATTCCTTTCAACACTGAGAGGTGAAAATTATAAAAATCAAATTAAAATAAAATAAAAATAAGGACGAAAATTCTTCGATAGTAGAAATTCAATTAAATAAGGCACAATTTAATCAAATTAAATATCAAATATCATAACAACAAAACGAAGATGAACTCCTTCGTTTTAAGGTGGAATAACAAATCTGGAAAAATTCACTCAAATTAACAATAATTTTTTTGATTATGAAAGATATAATGATAAATAAACTGTACATATGTCTAATAAGCAAACAATTTCAGTTTGGGGATAACAAATGAATATCTATATAATTCAATTCAGTAAGTAACAACAAAAGCACCTGCGGATTCGAACTCAGGTTTTATCCACTCGGCTATGGAGTAAGTTACACGTTGCCATCGATAAAATCCTTTTAATAAAACGAAATGTCATTTCGATCAGAGGTCAGCCATTCTGTGATGATGTGTTATTCCACCTTAATGCATAGAACGGTTAGTATGGATGTATCAATAGAGTCGTTTTAACAAGAGCTTGGATTTTTGGCAGTAAGTGTCAAACTCCCAACTGATAAAGGCGGAGTATACTTATAGGTAACTACAAAGTCATTGGCTGATATGAATACATTGAATGCAACAACATTTTTCTGACTATCCAGGGCTGCATATTTTGGCCGAAACAGTGTCTATTTCACACTTAATGAGCAGACCTCTAAACAAATTTCTGATTTTGGCAGCTAATTATAATGATGAGATTCTTTTAGCAAATCAGAAAGAAGGAACTAGATGTTTGATAGCTTGTTTTGATGAGCAAACTAGATAGTAATATCCCATCGAAAGTCCTCACTCTTGTTAAAATGGCTATAACCCATTAAAATTTTAATGTAAAACGTCACGTTTCAAGCGAGTTATATTAGAATCCTTTGTTTTCTAAACAAAGAAGCCTGAGTCTTGTTATTCTTTATACATGAATTTTATTGGTATAAGTTTTGCTTTTTATAATCAAAATTAGGGACACATTGAATCTGTTTGTCACGAGTAAATTTATTAAACGTTGAATTTACAGACCATTGTTGTCAACAAGAGGTCAATGGACCACATCGCTCACATGAGCAATATTCCTTGTTTCATCCTATTTTGAAGTGTTTAAGATCTATTCTATGTTAGAATCAAAGATTCATAAAAGGGTCTGGCCACGCATAGGCACCAATTCTCCTTATATTTCATACATGGACACATTTAGGTGTAAAACACAAAAAAAACCCACTAAAAGTTGGTTGCTGGGGGTAACCGTTTCCATGGTAACCGAGGCTAAAGATGGAAAAATAGCAAAGCTTACTTACTTTGAAGCCATATTAGATGGTTTTGCCCACTAATGTAAACTATCAAAGAAATAAAACAGCCTTTTTCCTATTTTCATTTCTTATATTATATAAGAATATTGATGGAAAAACAATACTTTTAAAATGTTACCATGGAAACCGTTACAAAATTTTGAAATCAGTTTTTTGCGGTTTTTTGATAAGCCGAAACGAACTATTAAATTTTTACGTCCTTATCATTGTCCATGCAATTTATATTTTATTATGAAAATTGACATCCGTTGCTATGGTAACAAGGCCACAAAATAGGAAAAACTGAGAAATCGAAGATGAATTTGATATGCTTTAATTCCTGATTTTAGAAATTTTTAGCAATTGTTTTATTTGAAAGTTGTAAAAATATATCTAAATTCTTATTATATACCACAAAAAGCTTTGTTGGGCAACAAAGAAGTGTTGTTGCTTTGGAAAATTAAGTTGCCTAGAAAATCACACAGTAATTCTTACTTTTTGAAAAAGCCATAGCAACGGCAGTTATTTTTAGAAAATGTCTGATTTTTTTAAAGTGTCATTAAATTTTAGGACATACTTGATTTTTTCTCACCAATTGATTTTATATATTAATTCATCATAAGGGAATAATATCCATTCAAATATGCTTAAAAATATTATAATTTACCTTATTTTTTAGCTTGTTACCATAGCAACGATTCTCAATTTTCATATTTATATTCTTAATTGCACAATCATAATAGCATTTACCAAAATATCCAAGATTTGCGCTTTTTATTCAAATTAAATGAAGAAAACAGATTTTTAAATTTCTGTTTGGTAACCATGGAAACGCTCTAAAAAAAATGCGTTTCTCCATGAATGTTTTTCTTTCGTTTGAAAAATGACAACTATATTTAATAATATATTCTACCCCGGAAACCCAAGTTGTGGACATTACTCACAATATGTCCTCAAATAAATGCCATTTTTACATCTTTACCCTCTCTTACATATGCAACGGGACCACAAAGCAGCAAATAAATGGCGTTAGGCTTTTTTACTCATCAAAGTCTATCAAATTGTCAAGTATGAAGAAAATCCGTGACTATGCGTTGCCACCGAATTTTGATTCTTACATAGAATTGATCTTAAATATGAGACTCTTTAAAAATATTGTAAAACTCTCATATATTCCATTAAGATTTGACAATATAATAAACAAGTAGATAAAAAGTATCCTACTTTTTTGGACATCATATCCTAAGATCTTGTATGCATCAACTGGCCAATCTAATTATCCTAGGCCCCAACGTTTTAAACATAACAAAATTGTAAAATAAACAATACATAATTATGAAAAGTGAAAGAAGGTTAATGTGACTTTGATGTGAGGATATGAAGATATGAGGATTCTAATACATAGTAAAATAACTAATCGTAGTATTGTATTTCTTGAGAAAAAGATTTTTAAACATTTTTTTCCTGTATGCATGCACTATATACTTCTATGTTGAACTTTGAAACCATCTTTGGGACCCACTATTTGGCCTGGGGGGACACGGATTTAGCAATTTAGAATCTTCTCTATTTGAGGGTGCTTTTTTTTTAGTAATTTTACAAATTGTAGTTCTTGAGAAGATTTTTCCTTATATATATATGTATTTCTACGTTTGACTTTGAACCCCTCTTGAAACCCCTCGGAGCCCTCTTGGAGCTCCAGTAATGGTCCGGGGGTCACGATTTTAACAATTAAGAATTTTCACTATACTAGTATATACAAACCTTGGTGTAAATATTTTAAAGAATTAAGTTATTAAAGATATTTAAGACACACGCCTTATTTTCACTCTTTCATAATCATCCTTTTTTCAAAAAATGGTTTTAACCTTTATTTGAAGAATCCCCGTCCCATAGAAAAACTTTTTACTACGTTTGGTTAAATTTTGCCCAGTGGTTCTAGAGAGGTATAAAATGTGTAAAGTTTCAGAAGACGGACAGCCGGATTGATCACTATACGTGCCCCACTGAGCAGGGCCCTAATATAGAACACCTTGATAAACATTCAAAGGTCAATAGCATAAAAAATAGCTCACTGACCTAGTTATTTTAAAGTGAAAAAAGAAACTACAGTAGTAGAGCTACAATGTACAATTAGTAGTTTTTCGTTTATTCGTGGAATTTTTGCGCCCCGGAGTAAACGTAATTCTTAAGGTAGTACAAAGCAGATATTAGGCTAATATTTTCCAATAGTTCGATTTCTCTGAAATGTTTATATTTTTTTATTTGGAATGAAATCTTTAAATATGTAACGTTTGTACTGCTATTTGCACAGGAGACCTTTTTTGTTACTTACAGACACTGAAATAAATTCTAACTGGTAACTTAAGGTAATTTTTGATGTAATATAATGTAAAACTAGCACTTGTAAATCATCTTTTCAGACGAAAGTTTGCAACTTGCCGGTCTTTAAAAAGAAGGTTTATAGTTCAAATTTGATTAAAGTTTAGCAGTATGATTTTCATGACTCCGCAATTGAAATATATTAAAATAATGAAAATTTGACCTGGATTTTAGATAAATGAGGTTTAATGTGCAAATTGATAAAAATCCTAAATGACGTCATCATATTTGACCTTTGCTCTTTGGATATGACATTGAAAATTGATAGACATAAAGTCTGACCCTTGGTGATGGTTGTGACCGAATTTCAGGTCTTTACTATGTACGAAACACAAGTTACACAATTTTAAATGATACAAGGCTAAATTGCACAAAACTCAAACGAACACCATTCAAATATAGGTTTCGAAATTATCAAAATACAATGTACCTCAATTTTTTTTCTGCCTTGAGTAATTTATGGGGTTTTTATATTATTTTCTTAAGATAATGGAGTAAAATTAACTTTTACATAACATTAAGCCATTATTGTGTGTTTTTGAGAAAATATTTGAAATTATTAATTTCACGGTTGTTTCGTACTACCTTAAGCGACTAAGGTGACTATATCTTTAAAAACAATCTTTAAATCAAATAACCTGATTATGAGTCTTTTTTTCCTCCTCTTCAAGCTGCACAAGCGTGAATCTAAACGGGTCATCAAAACTTACACCCATCACAAAGTTAACAATACCATCAACAAGAGTGCTCTTTCCTGATCCTGTCGCCCCTACAAGCATAATAGTCTTCTCTTCTTCCGATCCCTGTTTTGGATTCCCTGAAATGACGTTTTGAGCCTTCACAATAGGCCAATAGGCAACACGAGCAACATGATAGGAACAGTGAGCAAGCTCACAAACCCTACGCTCCCACATTTCTTGACAATGCTACATTTAATGAATGGCAAGGAATGCATTAAATGGTATAAGTCTAAATAATTTGACGAAAAAAGTAATAAAGGGCATAACTCGCATTAAAAATCAGATCGAAATTTCCCGCAATATGCACATATATTCCATTTATTTTTAAAAACAACAAAATTCTAAATTCAAATGGGCCGTAATTCCCAGAAAAATAAAGGAGTCGAAATTACCTGCAATATGCACATCTATTCCTTTATTTTTAAAAACAACAAAATTCTAAATTCAAATGGGTCGTAATTCCCAGAAAAATAAAGGAATCGAAATTTCCTGAAAATATGCACATCTACATATCGTCTACTAAATGCCTACAAAGTTTCTCAAAACTCCGTGCAGAGGTTTAAGAGGAGTTGCACTTAATATATGCCATATATGGCCATAATTCCAAGGTCAAAAAGGCCAAATTCCGGCAAAAAAAATAGAAGTGGGATTTTCTGTATGCATCTCCACACAATATGTTCAAAATGCCAATTTTTTGTTTTACAATTTCTGCAGCAATGAAAGAGGAAATGCGTTGATGGATGGTCGGACGGGTAAAAAATATTATACCTTCGCAACTTCACTGCATGAGTATAATAAAAATTAATCAAAGTACTGAAAGTACTGGAAAGCGGTTAGCAAGCTTGTTTTCAAGTTGTAAGGAATACATGCATGAATAGTTTATTTTGGGGCACTATAGAGATCCAGTACAAGTTTCCCTGTCAAAGTTTAAGCTCGAAGTTTTTATCGTGTAGATGTGGTTAGCCCGGTAGGATGCACCTCGACTTTCTACTAATTTACTTCCCAACCTTCTTGAATCTATCTTGTATTTGATTTATATTATAAATTTTAATGTAAAAGTTTTTAAAATCCATATTGTGAATTCAGGGGAAAGCTCTATTCGTTACATGTACACTCGCTCAAGTAAACGCTGACTAAAAACTCCAAAATTGAACAAAAAGTTCAACAAGTTTTAGTTGGTGAAAAAACAGGTACGTGGTATTCCAATGTTAACGAAGTCTCGGCATTTCAACCCAACAACTTAATAATGTGCGGAAGTTCCAGCACGGACAGTCCATTGTTATTCTGTTCATAAAATCGATATCAACGTGCGGAAATCCAACACAATTAGACCGTAATCAAAAACTCCACTATTGGAAGGGATTCCAGCACAGTTAGCCCAAAATAACACACTATTAACGTGCGTGTGTTCCAGCACAATTAGCCTAACCATATTCTTTTAGGTCTTAAACTATTCCCGTATCATTTTTTGAACATCTATTGTCCAGCAATTATTTAATTTACCGGGAGATTAAGTTAAGAAGATATCTGATTCAAAGACTACTATTACGTACGTTATCTAACTGAGAGAAAAAAAATCGAAACTTCTCATAGCCGCAGATACATTTTAAATCTGTACTTAATCTAGTTAAGTTTAGCAATCTTTGACTTTAAACTTTCGATGTAACACAAGCTTAGAAAAAAATACTTTTAGTGTAAGACAAGTCAATATCCGTGCTTTGATTCAATACCATCTTTTCTTTATCTTATATCTCTATAAAATGATTTAAAATAATAACAAATAAAAAAAGATATTAATTTTTCTAATGCATGTGTCTACTAATTGTTAGGATGTGCATATATATGCTTTATAAAAACAAGTATTTGAACTCAAATTGTGTCAAACATAAGGATACATTTCAAATTAATTCAATCATCTTTCAAATCAGTTTTACATGATAAAAGATAACGGGAATCCAATCATCCCGCAAGTAAAAAAACATCGTTATCCTTAACAAAACAAGAGGCCCAAGGGCCACATCGCTCACCTGAACATCAGTTCATTGTATCATTTTATTTTAGTTTTTAAATATTTTTCCAATATATTCAAAGTTAAACATTGAACCCATCTTGTGGCCCCAGTATTAGTCATGGTTCATAGTTTAAACAGTTTAGAAGCTACCCTTTTTTTAAAAAAAATGGTTGCATAGTAATTGTAGCATTGTAGTTCTTGAGAATAAGATATTTAAACATTTTTGCTAAATATATTTCAATGTAAATTTTTGAACCACTCTTGGCGCCCAGTATTTATCCTGGGGTCACTATTTTGACCAATTTCGAATCTACATTTAAGGAAGCTTGCATAGTAATCAAATTGTAGCATTGTAGTTCTTAAGAAGAATATATTTAAACATTTCCCCTATATATATCTATGTTAAACTTTAAACCCCTCTTGGGGTTCGTATTAGTCCGGGGGGGGGGGGGGGGACAATTTTAACAATTCTCAATCTACATTATATGAGGATGCTTCCATAGTAATATCACAAATTGTAGCATTGTAGTTCTTAAGAAGAAGTTGTTTAAACATTGTCCCTATATTTCTAAGTTAAACTTTAAACCTTTTTTGTGGCCCCAGTATTAGTCATGGGTTTACAATTTTTACAATTTAGAATCTACTTTATATGAGGATGTTTGCATAGTAATCCCACAAATTGAAGCATTGTAGTTCTTGAGAAGATTTTAAAAATTTTCCCCATATATTTCCATTTTAAACTTTGACCCCTCTTGGGGCCCCAGTTTTAGTCCAGTGGTTATTATTTTAACAGTTTATAATCTACATTATTTGAGGATGTCTGCATAGTAATCTCACAAATTGTGGCATTGTCGTTCATAAGAAGAAGATTTTTGAACATTGCCCTATAAATTTCTATATTAAATTTTGAACACCTCTTCGGGCCCGCAGTATTAGTCAGGAGGTTACGATGTTAACACTTTATTATCTACATTATTTGATGATGCTTGCATAGTAATCTCACAAATTGTAGCATTGTAATTCTTGAAAAGGAGGTTTTTAAACATTTCCCTATATATTAACTATGTTTAACTTTGAACCCCTCTTCACGGGTCCCAGTATTTGTCCCAGGGTCACAATTCTAATAGTTTAGAATCTTTACTATATATACAAGCTTTGTTTTAAATATTGGCATTTATGGTGGAGTGGTTCTTTGGAAGAAGATTTGTAAAGACATGCACCCTATTTTTACTGTTTTGCAGTTATCTCCGTTTTAAAAAAGGTTATGCCCTTTATTTTAACAATTTAGAATCCTTTCCCATAAGAATGCTTTGTATTATGTTTAGTTAGGTTTGGCCCAGTGGTATTAGAGAAAAAATTAAAAATGTTAACAGTTTACAGATGGACAGACGGACAACGGACAACAGGCGATCAGAAATGCTCACTTGAACCTTCGGTTCAAGTTAGCTAAAAAAAATCACGTGTAAAATAACCACCATTAATTGCATTTAATAAAAATGTAGGAGGGTAACGGTAGTTTCTACAACTGGCAATCACAATCACATTTGTTTAGTTAAGAAATAATGTTTAGGATTTCTACCATAAAATGTAGTACGTATCTTCGGTTATGCACATTTTCATTACACAATCACCAATATTTTCATAATGAACCCAATTTTGATGCATAGAGAACCAGAAGGCAATTTCATTTAATTACGCAATGTGCATGTAGTACAATATTCCCTTTCTCGAAATGTTTTTTTCTTTCAAAGTACTGATCCAGTAAATGAGTTAATTGTTGTCATTAAATATGTCGTTTCATTGCTCAACTCTGGATCAAAACTCAGAAAATGCTTGCTTTATTAAAAAAAAGTACAATCGCTTTATTAGTTTATAATAGATATTTGTCATTCTTGTTCAAAAAGTAACACATTTCAAACTGGTCCAGCTTTTAGTATTCTCAATAATTTGATTCATCATTGATAGCGCTTTCATGAAGCTTCCGAGTTGCGTTACGGTAATAGTTTTGGTTACATGACATAAAGCGTTTAGCGTATGCGCTCATAAAAGCTCAAATAAAGATGTTTTGAAATTCATGTATATTAACTTGTAAAGACATTTTAATTTAACTTTTACATTTTTTGAAAACTTTATAACAATCAAATATCCACAAATCCCTCCGATGAAGCCGTCATCGGAATCAGAATTTAAGAGCAACATACATATGCTATTTTTAAAATTTAGCGCAATCTAACCGATTTAAAAGAAAAAAAAAACAGTGAACTTTTTAAATCAATATTTTGCTTAAGTAATACTTCATCAAACACATACTTGTATTCATCTCTCAAAATTTGGAATCAAATTGTTTTTTGAAATCAAGTTTCAGGTTTTTGTGTCAAGTGATGACAGGAAGTAATCAAAGAACTTTGAAAACGTTTGACGTAACTTTAACTCAAACTACATAATTTTCCAGATACTGCGCATTTCAATGGATAGAGAATTAGAAAAAGAGAGTTCCCTTACCAAGAATAAGTTTTCTTGTTTTGGCAGAACGATTCCTAGATGGTTTCAGTTCTTGAGCCATGAGTTGATACTTTGGTGGATTTCCACTTGCTACATTATTCGAAAACCTCAGTAAGTATGTAGCTAAAGACTTAGCTGTTTTTACAGCATCGTTAGCAGGTCCGTAACTGCCTTCTTGGTCTTGGAATACTTCTCTTACTTGAAATATATACAATGTATCCGCCATCAATCCAGTTATGGTTATTTGGTTCTGATCAGCATCAGTTTCTGCAAACTTCCATTTTTCTAGACCACCCTTGCTTTTATAACGAATTTGATAGTAATCTACTTGGTCGTCAGATTTTGTCCAAAACAGCACAACCATGTCTGATAATATTTTCAAAGCTTTTGGTTTTCCTGGAGTCTAAAATAAAAAACAAGAGGCCCATGGGCCACATCCCTCACGTGAGCAACAATAGCAATAATAACCAGCTTCATGGAGTCATATACAAAATGTCTGGACAATGTATTAAAATAGATTCTGTATAAAAAGATTTTCAATTTTTTTTCAAGATATGCTTATGTTATTATGCTTGAATGTAAGTAATATTATATGTTATAACATTTAAGTTATTGTAAATAGATTTTTTTTCCCTAATATGTAAAATGCTGAACCCCTCCCCCGCCCCATTGCGGCCCCACTCTCCCGTAAAGGATCATGATTTGAACAAACTTGAATCTACTCTACCTGAGGATGCTTCCACACAAGTGACAGAGTATTGGTTTTTGTAAACAAGATTCTTGTTATTGTTCATGTCATGATTCCTAGGGGGAGGGTGTTGCAACAATTGGAGGTGTCAAATTTTCACATAGGATTTTATAGAGATTTTTCTCTACCGGTATATATTCCTATGTAAAAATTTGTCAAATTTTTACATTGGAATATTTAGAGATTTTTCACTAACGATATAAATATGACACCCTTGCCCCAATTTTGGCCACACCCTACCCTAGGAATCATGATATGAACAAACTTAAAGGTCATATGAAACGATATCCTTAGCATATTGAGTTATGTACGGGTTCATAAGTGCCTATTTAATTAGACTGGCATTGTATTTGGATATTTTATGCAAAATACCAGCGCCACAGTCGATCAAAATCACTCGATCAGGAAAAGGAAATACGACTTATGCGGCTTATCTTCATTGTTTATGACGTCAGTAAGACCCAGTCGCCTTATAAAGCTATGTATTGAATACAAATATTCATTTCATTTCGCAGTAGATTTAAAGAAAAAAATACTACCTTATTTAAAAATATCGTATAATTATACAAAAATTTAAAGAAAAAAATACTACCTTATTTAAAAATATCGTATAATTATACAATATTCAACCACGGCAGTATATTTTCTCTAAAGAAAGTAAATCGTATGTGTTTATTTTTTTCATTTGATGGCGTGTATATTCAGTTTCTAGACTCGAGAACTAGTACTATTGGTTTTCATCATATATGTATTTATACATGTACATGTATACATATATGCTGTGTTTCAATTCAGTTTCTATTCTCCTGTGCTCGTAATGAAATTGTTCAATTTATTTAAAGATAATTGGTCGTTTTTGATCCATTTGCACGTTCACGCAATTCATATTTTGTTTTCTAAACAGGCAACATACTTCTTTATTTGTTTCATGATTACATTTTTGTTAATCAAATTGGAAAAAAAATAATATTCAAGTTAGTTATTTTTGTCAAAGAGAGAAATTTCTTCAAACGTGTTATGATTTTACAAAGTGTATGTGCGGTGTTTACTCGCATATCCCTTAATTCTTTCCCTCCCTTTTTCCGCAATTGTTCTTTCGTTCTTTTGTTATTATTTATGCTTGTTCTAAAAAAGTATTTTCATTTTTAAAACATGCATTCACATTTGATCTTATCAAACAACCGATTTATCTTACCGATACATTTATATAACCTTTATGCCATATTTCCTGGTCTATTTTTATAGGACGTTAAAAATACGTGCACATCAATCTAGAGAATACTGGTATTAATAAGTCTGAATTTTATAGGCCTGATGAAAATTTATCAATACGCCTAATTATCAAATAAAATTGAGGAATATTTTGACAGCCGTTTTTAATAAAAAAAAAAATCGCAATGCCTCAAACATTTTCATTCGCCTTCCTTAATTATATTTTAATCTTCATGTGACAAAATGAATTAAATAAATTAAAATGAATTAAAATGCATAACTTCTCTTTAAAGAAGCTCAATTATATATACTACTATATTAAAATAGTAGACTCGAATTATTGGCCTTTAATACCGATAAATCGGAAGAGCACTGTCTTTTGTTTTATATATTTTAAACATCATTGGAACTTGAAGATTACCAATATGTTTTTATTTTTTCTCAGTTAAGCTTCGCAAATTAATAATCAACGAAAATTCCTAAAAAAAAACTCCAGAAATCATCTGGATTTTTGGGATTTTACAATCTTGCGCTTGCGCATTACATTCACGCCTAATCACGGTGTTCAAAGCAGGGAAGACAAAAATAGTGATATTAATTGTTATTTTATAATTTCTCACATAAGAAATCATAAATATATACGAACAGAATATATAGCAAATTTCTAATAAAAATTTACACGTATATGTATTATCGTTTCTGAGTGTATCTATGCGAATGTGATATTGTGGAAACATAAACTAAAGGCAAAGAAATATTTGATTCCATGCAAAAAATTCACATATATCTTAGGAGAGTGTAGATAGAATGTTCTATCGTTAAAATAATAAATGTCCTGCGGACCCGGTTTAACAATAGAATGCGTTCCGTGTATTGTGTCTGTAGCAACGAAAATACGGGAGATAACTCTAACAGTGCATTTGCTCTGAAAAATCCCGAGAGTTCAGAATGTCAACCTGGTGTGTAAATTTGAAGCGAGTAAAAATGTTAGTGAAAAAGTGTTGAATTCTTCCATTATATGGATTACAGTTTTAGATGAAAGATATTTACAGTCTCAAAAAGGTTTGTTATTATTAATTGACTGTTCAATGCAACTTCATTAATTTTCTCCAAAATCGCTTCGGAGCGATTCTGCAATTTTCTGCTTCATTACGTGTATATAGGAGGCATTCTAACTGTGGTGAGGGCCTGTCCCGAGACACAGTTAGATTACTCTAACTAAGGAGAGTATAGTGAAATTTATAGCATTATTGTAGGCTTATAGCTTTGTTCAATCTTTTAAATAACAAGAGGCCCATGGGCCACATCGCTCACCTGAGCAAAATGGCAAACTATGTTTACTTAAAACACTTTAAATAATTAAGAACAGTAAAATTTAATATTTATCAAAGTTAAGTACCATAATTTTCTGATGTAAAACTCAATATTTTATAAAGGGGTAGGGGTGAAATTATATTGCAATATATAGATTATATATAACACCGGTATATTATTTCCTGCAGTTTTTTGCACATATGTGAACATTATTAACTCTTTAAAGATAAAAAAAAATTCATACATTTTCTAAGACGTATATCAGTTTAAAAATCAGCACCAATTGTGGGCCTACCTTATCGTGCATAATCATAATTTGCACATGTTGAATCTACACAATTAAACATTTTATTTCATTAATATTTTGTCTTAGAGGTCATGCAATACATACAATGTATCTATTTTATATGATGAAAATACTGGAAAAGGTAGTTACCATTTACCTGCAATATTTCTTGTTTGGTGTATTGGTATTTATGAAAAAAAATCGAACTTAAATTAGTGTAATTTCCATTTTCCACATCTAAGTGAATATTTTTGTGTGCTTATTTAGATGCCAAGCTCTGTGAATATACCATGCCGATGAGATACATTTCATTTTCACAGCTCGTATCTCATATATGAAAGTTAACAAAGATTGACGGATAGAGGATCGCCAGATAGTCTCGAAGCCAGTTCGCAGTTTTGAACTCTATGGCAAAAGTTGCTAAGGCTACAGTCAAAAACTTAATTTGTCTTCCCTAAAATAATTGTTTACCTAGTGTAAACTTGTGTGACGTTTTATTACCTTACTCACTTGATCGATGAAAACATTCGACTGGAAAATGCTGTCATGTGATGTGTTAAAAAACTATATAATTTAATGTATTGTCAGGCATACAGGTATCAGTTTTGTACCAAGGCCCATCAATTATTTCATCTTTCCTCAAAAACAACAAACGGCTACAAACCAAGATGATTTTCTGCTGCAATATTTTCATAAAAATAATGATAAAGCAGATATCCTCATAATTATAATGTGTCAAAACTGTTTAAAAGACGTTTTTATTTACTCTTTTGAAAACTACCAAAATTGTTGAAGATTTCATATAATTCATCAAATGAGAAGGGACCCCATAAAGTAGTTATAGCTCATCATCCTTTTGATTTTTCTGTACACAAGTATTTAATGTTTAATAAGACAATTCTAATGATCATCAAACATTTAAGCGTCAGTCGTAGAATTATAGGCAACTTTTAAAAAAATTTCCAATCTGTTTAATTTCAGTTTTTTAACGTATTCATACATTATATAGATAAAATATTTTGTAATTGAGTTAGCCAAGTGACACAAAATTAGTTTTTGCACTTGTGTATTTTGGAGGAATTAGTCCTACCCTATGACCCAATAACAACAGTTAAGTAGAGGATCTTATTAATTTTGAAGACCACTGTAAACAAACGGTTTTGCATTAATTTGGAAAAAGTTATTAACTAATTACAAGTTACCTACTAACCGTAGTATCAAAACGAAATGTAAATAAATATCGATTGTAATTTTCAATGCACGGTATGTGTTGTATCACCCGTATTTATAATATTTATAACCTCTAGAGATAAGACACTCGCGAGTGATTAATCTCAGCAGGGTTTAACTGAGGCTGTGAAAACGTCTTTTCAAATTCATAAACATCGTTTTATTGTCTTTGGATTTAATTTACACGATAATGAACTCGGAATACAAGGCTACCTTCAAATTCTCTTTCGGAGGAAATTTCGACGAAGTTACCGATCAAAAATCGATTATTTCAACCAAAGTCGCCCCCTTGTTTGGTCCTTGTTGACACTCAATTCGAAATTAATAAACAATAAAAACAGATGGAAAATGCACTTTAGTACGTTGTTAATGTATCAGATTTTATCATTTTCGCAGGTAAACAATCAACTGCCTATTAACCGAAGTCTATGTTCCAAATACCAGAGTACTGAATACAGTTATACAGGCAATCGTTCCCCAAGTTAAAAAGCAAAATGAAACGAAAATCAAAACAAGCTAAAACCACCGTCACAAGTGAAAATGACAAAGCGTTGAAATATTTAACCTCAATTTACTTCACAATAATCGGCACCAATATATCTTCCTTGTTTCATAGATTATATTCGCACGTGAACTGTTGCACAACAAACATCGCTTCTACAAACAAAGAACCTCGCTTTCGAGATGTAGACTGGCAATGCCTGTCATACGATCAGTCTATCGTACGAAATTGCCAGTCTACGAAATATGGAATAACGAACCCGCTTTATTAATATTTTCGTAATTATCTCAAATTTGAATCATAATTAGCCCTTAATTTTTGCAATTTATATTTTTTTTTCCATAAGGATGATTTATGCTAAATTACGTTAAGATTAACTCTGTAGTTCTTGAGAAGAAGATTTTTTTTTAAATGCACCCCCCTTGTTTACAGTTTCGATGTTTTCTCCGCTTTGAATACAATCTGGCCTTTTATTTTTGCAATTTATATTCACCTTCTTATAAGGATAATTTGTGCCAAATTTGGTTGAATTTGGCCGAGTGGTTTTAGAGAAGAAGTTCAAAATGTAAAAAGTTTACAGACGGACAGACGGACAGACGGACGGACAGACGGACGACGGACAACGGGTGATCAGAAAAGCTCACTTGAGCTTTCAGCTCAGGTGAGCTAAAAACAAAACAAAACAAAATAAAAACAAAAATACCAGGATAATATTCACATTCATTGTTTATTTCAAAAGTACCTTCAATATGAATGTGTCGATGTATCTATTTCCTAAATGTCTGATATGCAATGTCAACCCGTGCACGCACGGGTCAAAGTCTAGTTATACTTAATGAAGAAGAAAAGGAGAAAAGGATGTTTCTGTTTCAAAAGTTTTAGGATACTTTATCAATGATGCTAATTTTCATTTTCATTTGTAAGATTTTCAGTGCAGAACGTTGGATATTCATCTTGATATCACTCTGGTGAACAGCTGAAAATTTTTTTCATGAACGGCCTGTTTAACTAAGTCATCTGTACTATGAAATCAGATAGATCATTTGAAAATAAAGGTTCGTTCATACATGCAAGAAATCGCTGAAATTAACTCGATAAACTACAGTAAAAGTACACTGGTTCTAATGCATTGTTTACAACAGTGGGTCTGTGTGACGTCATAAATCCACAAAATCTGGCATGATAAGCCGGGAACATTTTTTTCAGGTGCTGAGTTTTCAGTTATTTCTTAGTTATGAAAAGGCAAAAAAGATTTACTACACCTTTTTAAACACTTTTCATACCAAGCTTTATATTCCACGATAGTTACAGTTTTCCTTGCCAATTGATTTTTGAGAAAAAAATGTTTCTCTACCTATTACTTTGTAAAACTTCAACCCCCAACTGTGGTCTAACCCTACCCCAGGAATCAGGATTTAAACAAACTTGAATCTATACTACCTGAGGAAGCTTCCACACAGGTTACAGCTTTTCAGGCCTCTTGTTTTTTTAAAGAATATTTTTATCTTAAAGATTTTTCTCTATAAATTCTTATGTAAAAATACGACCCCCCATTGTGGCCCAACCCTACCCTCTGGGATCATGATCTGAACAAACTTGAATCTACCCTACCTGCTTCCAACCAATTTACAGCTTTTCTGACCATTTGGTTTTTGAGAAGATTTTTAAAGATCTTTCTCTACAAAATTTTATGTAACAAAATTGACACCCAGCCCCCCCCCCCACCCATAGTGGCTCACCCTAACCCCTGGGATCATGATTTAAACAAATTTGAATCTACATTACTTGAGGATGCTTCCATACAAATGTCAGCTTTTCTGGCCGATTTGTTTTTAGTAAGAAGATTTTTGAAAAATACCAACAAATTTTCATTAATTCCTTATTATCTCCCCTTGAAAGAGGGCTTGGTCCTTTATTTTAACAAACTTGAATCCCCTTTACCCAATCTTTGTTTGGGTTTAATCAATCAATAAAAGGTGATCAGAAAAAATGAGCTTTCAGTTCAGGTGAGCTGAAAAAACCCACTATATATGCTTTGCAAACCTGGCTTTGAAACTTCGGCTGCAAAACTTTTAAAACAAATAGTACATCTTTAGAATATAAGATGGGTTTAGCAAAAAAGTGTAAGGATATTGTAAAAGGGGATATATGTGCATTACGTCATCAGTTCTGATAATGACTTATTGGTTGTGATGAATGAAAACAAATTTTTGTTTAGCTAAAACGATTGTTTATTATCAACAATTTATGTGCAACTTCAATTATCGACTATGGTTATAAAAACTCAAACGGTAAACATGATAAAATTGTATTAAATTTATTAATAAGTAAACATCATGATTACTGAACAAGAAAAGACAGGTGAGCAGGTATGCAAAATTCTCACTTTTACTTACAAGGGCGCGTACCCATTGGTTTGCGTAACATTTCTTCACAACGTTATTTTTCGCAAATTATTATTTAAGGTCAAAGTTAAAAAACAAAATAGGTAATCAAAGATTACAAAGCTCATCGAGATGATGCATCACCTTTACGAGACCATCTTTATCAAATTATATGAAAATCATAGTTAATAATCTTTATCTAAATATTATATACTGTAGTGTGGTATGATACAATATTGAATAATATATACTATTTTATCATATTATATGTAAATATTTTATAATTTATTGTATAAAACAATGTTTATCAATACACTACTATACAAAACAATATTGTATTAAATGATACAATATAATGTCATGTGATATGTTATAATATCATATGATACAATATTGAATTGTATGATATCATGACACAATATGATATTGTATCGTATGACATTGTTTTAAAATATGATATCATAATATTTGATATTGTATCATATTTGATATATTATATCATTTTATATGATACTAAAATTGTATCATGTAATATGATATGATTTTGTAAGGAGCCATTGAGTAGCAAGGGTTCACATTTCTTTCAAAATGATATATGATCATTTACTGTTAAGTTGACAGTGTCAAGACTGCACTTGGCAGAGAAAAATCTCGTGTTTGTTTATGTCATCGCTTTAATGATCTTTATAACGGTTTTTATCACTGATTGAACATTTCATACAGACGCACACAACATTTTAAACTTTGTTGAGATTTATACAATTTTAGGTGGAATCTGTCTGGAATATACTAGGAGAATTCTGGCAGAAGTTTGCAAGTTGTGGGCGCAAGTCAAGAGAAGACAGAAATTTATATAAATGCCTGTCAGTGAGAAGAAGGGGTCTACTTTCCAGGCGTTTTTTCCCTTTAAAGCATCCTTTGGCAAGTTCATTTTTTTGTCTTATTGCAGCAAAATGGAATCTATAAAGTAACACCCGAAACTAAGCAGGAGTGAATACCTCTGATTGGCCTATGACAAATAATTTTATAAGGCCTATTTCAGTTAGAATGTTAAGTTTAAAAAGGAGTTTCAAGCGTAAATCTATTTCTGGCACTATTTCATTTTCAAGAGTAAATTCTTTTTCTTTATGAGCATAGTTTTATTTTTCTTTCATCGCCAAAATAGAAATGTACTACCGTCCGGAATTCTTGCACATAATTCACCTCTATTTCAACTATATACAGAGTGGAACATTTACTAAATGAAGTTTATTATTAGTTCCTGTTCATGAATTGCCAAAACTAGAACGGCATTGGCCTAGTATTGACAATATTTTAAAAGGGAATAAGCTGCGATAATCGAACTTCATACACATATACCCATTGAAAGCAACAAAAAGGCAATATCATATAAAACATCTAGCCATTTGATCCAACTACAGAAATGTTGTATCAACTAGAAACGAGCTCGTTGCAAGCAACGACTAGGTCTTCCGTCGCAGCTGCATCATACTTGTGACGTATTAAAAAATTGATTACCTGGCCTTGATACAATGTTAGATGTATAGACCCTTCGTAAAAGAAACAAATGCTTTCGATATACATAATAGTTTGTTTCATGATGATATATTTACACTCCACATATATTTTGCATGTAAAGTGTGTGGAAAGCTACTGCAGTTATAACACTGTAACACAGACAGGGTACTGAAAGGTTAAAATGGCGAGTTTTATTATGACGTAACAAACGTTGAACGCTGTAAAATGCAACCTCACAAACGTTGAACGCTGTAAAATTCAACGTCACAAGCGAAAATCAAAGTTCACGATTGTGGCTGTTACAGTGGCTCTTCCATTGATATGAACTTACCCTTGGGATAAACTAGGATTTTTCAGGTATAAATCACATTTGCAGACAAGGCAAGAAGTTTTAAAAAATGTAAATAAAAGCATTAAATCATTATTTTTTGAAAGATATAGTCTCCTAACTGCAGCGGTGTGTGCCTACAAATTCACAGGGCGAAAAACCACCTTTAAGCAAGTCCTTAAAGGTGGCTTAAAGATGGCGTACAGGTGGCTTAAAGGATATACGATCTTTAAGCTACCTTTAAGTCACCTTTAAGCAAGAGCTTATAGGTCCTTAATGTCCAAACTTCTTTAAGCCACCTTTAAGCCATCTTTAAGCTACCTTTAAGCATCTTTAAGTGGCATTTACGCTCCCTTTAAGTTAACTTTGATCAAGCTGAACAGTTTCATATTAAATTCATAAATTAATTCAATAAATGCAAAAATTTTGTAGGGGCGGGAGGGGGTGATCCAAGTGATGATATAGTTTAAAAGAGGGGGGGATCCAGGCGGTTTTCATTATCAACACAGACCACACAGAAACTGGTATCTACACCAAATTATTGACACTGCTCCAATGAACACCGATCGCCGTAATAAAATTTAATTTTATTTTTTGGTTTCAAAATTATTGTAGCGGCGAGCGCAGTCCCTGTCTCTAAATCTGGGCATGAAATTATATTAAAGTATGCATGTTTGTTTCCTATTATAAACTAATCGGTGAAAGCGCTCTCTCTCTCTCTCTCTCTCTCTCTCTCTCTCTCTCTCTCTCGTAATTAATATTTAATATTTGACTAAATTATACTTAGTCGAAAACCATCAAATGTTTGACTGTTAGCACAAGATTTTAAATTCATAATTTTCATTGAACCGGATCAAAATTCATTAATACAAATCTACATCAATTTCGATTTTATTTAGAATTTGTTTTCGTATAAGAACACGCATTCACGCAAACTAACTACGATAAAGGGTTTCTTTCTTCTTTTAATTAAGTTTATCCAGTTATTAAACAAAATAAAAAATGAATGAATAATACATGATTTAATTTAATAATCAGTTTATAATAAGATATGTATTTTTTAAAAATTTTAATTATTTCTAGGTCTAATTCTAGATCTGCTATAAATACAAGTTAATGATGAAAAGACTCTTATCTGCCTTTGTTATATGGGGCGGGATATTGCTGCTTTGTTTGTCTAGACATGGTTTTATTCGCTTGTGTATATCTAATTAAAGTCTATTGTTTGTTCAACTTGAGAAAACCCCTGGAACTAACACAGAATATACAAGATATACACAACAGGTGTGTCTTGTGCCCAGGTGCACGTAAGGGTTTCCAAAGGTGTTGAAATCGTAGTATGTACGTATACGATAAGTCCATTGATTTAAAGTTTTATTTACATTTGTAATTAATTCTCAAAATATTATTTCCTTACCCTGGGTTTTAAAAATATTACGTCTACAAATCAAAGATACATGTGTATAAGAGTAAAATTTAGAGGCTAATTAATTACAATAATCATAAATGGGGGTTAATTATTTAAATATATTCATAAGGGGTAATATAATATGTCACATACCATGCCCGGTACATCATATGTACATGTATATGTATACATCATTAATTTTGCAATTGCCACATGCTGAAAATAGTACGTCACTGGTAATTGGTGATATTGTTTGTTATAGAATTTATAGTTTAAAAGTCATGTATACAATTAAATATTTAAACATAACTTAATCAGTTATTCTACATGTGTTGTAAATGTATAATTATCAATATTATTAAAATTATTACATGCTGGAACTACGCCGTGATAATGAAAACCATTATAAAATTGCGTAGAATTATTACCCTAATAGTTTCAATGCATTTTTCTTAAAAATAGTTTCACCTTCTTCCTTTCACTTCATAGTTATGAATTAGGTGAACGTATATCGAACAGATTTAAATTTATTAAACTTAGTACTAGTAAGTCTAGCAAGCCGAACAGTTTCCAATCGGGTATAATATATATTTTGTTGGAGACTGAAGACCATGCAAGTACCGTAATTCATTGTAAATACATGCATTAATGTAATTAGGTATAATTGATTGTTACAAACTTATGGAAATAAAAATCTTTTCAAGTAAAAAATACAAACACATTACCGGTACATTCAATAGCCAATGATTTATAGTATTAAAAGACCCCTTTATATATGAAGATCATGTGGCGCAATGGAAGCGAGCTGGTGCTGGTGAACGAAGGGTCCCGGAATCGATACACGTCTTAGGCGTCTTTTTAATTTTTCCCCCATTTTATTTTTTTATAGCAAAAACCGTTTTTAATACTTTTTCTATCCCGGAATCATTGATACTTGCGACAAAATATACATTATTTACTTAACTACCGTACATGTTCATGTAGAATCAATTTCTTTTGTTAAAATCGCTGCGTTGTGTGTCTAGACATGCTTTCATTTCTTTGTGTATATCTAATTAAAATCTATTGTTTGTTAAACCTCAGAAAAACCCTGGAACTATCACAGAATATACAGGATATATACAACAGGCGTGTTTTTTGTCCAGACGCACGGCTATGTTCTTTTAAAATAAATACTTCGCATATAGGTTAAATATATTTGCCCATTGATCACAATTGATTAAATTGTCATAAAGGTAATACATTTTGTTGGTAAATTAAGCACAATATTGAATAAAGACTGTTATGATTTTTTTTAAATGGCTTAAAGGGGGCTTAAAGGTGGCTTAAAGAAGTTTGGACATTAAGGACCAATACGTTGTCCTTAAGGAAGGAGTCTTCTCGTTATTAGACATACTTCTTATAACAAGAAATTCGTGAAATTTTCACTTGGTCAAACAGATCATATCACCAAATGATTGTATCAGTTTAATCAAATTTGACCTCCTTGTTTTCGCATGAAGGTGAGGTCAAGGTCACTACCTTTTTTCTCAACTTGAAGGATGATAAAAATAAAGGTAGTTATCTGCAATTTTGCAGACATCTGTTTAGATATGAAGTTTGTATTCCTCAATGAAATGATATATTATCAAAATGTCTATCAGCTTATACTTCTAAATTGAAATAAATATTTGAACTAAAATTGATATTGCTTCGCCCACATTTCCTCTAATTTTCTCAAATTTTGAAGATATTTTGATTATTTTTCTATGCTTCCAATAACAAAATATTTCTGAATTTTACATATCATGAAGACTATACATAAAGATATAAACTGACAGAAAATCTAATATATTGACCATTTAATAAGAGAGAAAATCCGATTTTAGTGATTTTTTCACACAAATCTATTTATAGAATGAGCGCTTAAGAAAGCTTATAAAAATGTAATTTGATAGGCAAATCATGTTTTAAAAACATATTCTAAACCCTAGGATCTTATTATTAGTTCAAATTAGTTGAAAAAATCCATCATTAATGTTATTGTTTGAAAAATGCTAAATAAACTAATGAATCTATAGCAATTCTGAATTGCAAAAATAATGTGATATTTTCCTACGCCAATGTTCCACCAAAAATATAGTCCGTGTTAGATTCTAAACTTTGATTATTATTTCTATGCCAATTTATATAATAGTAAAAAAGATAGAAAAATATGATATTTCAATTTCCTTTCATCTTCATTTAATGAACATTTAATCAAATTTACTTTTGACAAGTCGAAAACCAGAAAAGACTCCTTCCTTAAAGGTGGCTTAAAGATGGTCTTTAAGCTGCCTTTAATCACCTTTAAGCCACCTTTAAGCAGCACATATAGCTTAAAGGTGGCTTAAAAGTCGTCTTTAAGCTACCTTTAGGCACCTTTAAGCTATCTTTAAGGAGAACTTAAAGATGGTCATTCATCCTGTGAATTTTCTTAATGCGCTAACGCGCGTTACTCAATCTGTATGCACACACCGCTGCAGTTATGAGACTTTATCTTTTAAAAAATAACGATTCAATGCTTAATTGTTCGTGAAATACAATTGCTCTAGAGTTATAAACATGTACATTAAAGTTTATTGATATAATATCGTTGTGTTGTGTTATTATATTTCTAATATTAACATTCCACATATTTTTTGCTTTAAAAGTGTGTGGGAAGCTACGGCAGTTATAACACTGTAACAAACACAGGGTAATCAAAGGTTAAAATGGCGAGTTTTATTATGACGTCACAAACGTTGAACGCTGTAAACTGCAACGCCACAAGCGAAAATCAAAGTTCACGCTTGTGGCTGTTACAGTGGCTCTTCCATTAATATGAACTTACCCTTAGGATAAAATAAGAATATTAAGATATAAATCACTTTTGCAGACAAGGCAACAAGTTAAAGAAATGTAAATATAAGTATTAAATCATTATTTTTTGAAAGATACAGTCTCATAACTGCAGCGATATGTGCATACAAATTTTCATAACGCGCTAACGCGCATTATTCAATTTGTATGCACACATCGCTGCAGTTATGAGACTGCACCTTTCAAAAAATAATGATTCAATGCTTAAATAATGCATAAAGCCTAATTAAGCTAATACATGTAGATTTAGTCTTACATTGGATGAAAATAATGTCTTGGGCATAGGACTCTTAGCTCTTAGGGCTTAGTCATTTTTATCAATTGTTTGGGGATTGTTTGGAACTTATATATAACATTTTTATCTAGTATTGTTTTTGTTCAAATAACTATCTTGTAAACTCTTTAGCGATGCCTGCTCAGAAATTTAATTTATCGTGTTCATCGTATTGAATGTGTAAACATATCGGTACCATTTCATTATTTCTAAAGCAGCATCACTTGATTGGATCTATAAAATCACAGTTGTAATTTTTTTCTATTATACTACAGTATAAACACCTGTTTTCTAACTTCTGGAACCCCCCCCCCCCCCTCAGTTTTCTTCGAACAACATAGTACTATTATTTGTGCATCTTTGTCAAGGCGATTGATAAAAATAACGTCTCTCCTAAAAGTACTATACGATATAAGCAAACAGAAGTCTTTAAATGTTATCTATAGTTTGATTCTCTGCATGTTGTTTTTTGCATGTGCAGTTTATTTTGAGAAACTTATTCAATCATCATAATTGTTTAAATATATTATAATATATTAGACAGAATCACATGGACGACGACTTTATTTACACAGTGGGTACACCCGATATGAAGTTCAAAAGACATGACAATTTACGCACATTTTAAAAAAAATACAGTTATATGCGGAGATCCTGAAAATTTTTACCGGGGGTTCTGAGGAATTTTTTTGTTTTCCGGGGAGGGGGGAGGACCGAAACCTTTTTCCGGTAACTTTAAGCATTTTTTATTTAATCATTTTCAAAATTATCGGAATGCCGATATTACCTTTCAATGCAGCGCTAAAAAATAAAATACGAACAGTTAGTCTCAGTGAGTATTCGGCCAACCTGCGTACGCATAGGAAAGAAATGGCAATATTCAAGATTTTGTTTTCAGACCGAGAGGTACAGATCTGCAGCTAGAGCTCGTCTGCCTCTTATTGATCATGTCATTTTATTTCTGTTTCAAGGAGGCAGTTGTTTGGTTTTTTTTTTACATCAAAGTTTTTCTCTTTAAAAAAGCAAGAATTTGGTCGCATTTTTCAGTGTTATCATTTTAAAATTCATTTAAGGCTTTAATAAAATTCTATATGAAGTTTCAAGATACAACTCTTCATTGCTTTATCCGAAACGTTGCATAGAAAAAAAGATTTACATTGCATTCTTTTAAAATACAAAAAGACATGCACAATGAGCTTAGATTTACAGCTTACAAACAACCATAAAGAGAGATTGAGAACAGCTATTTTTTCTTATTTATCTTTAAATCAAAAGAAATTCAAGAAAAAATCAGAAGAGTTTTTCTTTATATGCATGAATGAAAACATTGATCAGCAAGGGGTTCTATATCGTGCTAGCACCTACGGTCCGATACACTGTAACATGGGTCTTTGGACTTTGGATTTAAAGCTTGCTTCTTTCTTTTCGGGGGTATTTTATTTTTATTTTTAATATACTCTACTAATAATGTATTCGATTTTGTATACAAACGGAGTTATTGATACTATAATATCAATGTAAAAAGGACAGAGAATATCTCTCTCTCTCTCTCTCTCTCTCTCTCTCTCTCTCTCTCTCTCTCTCTCTCGTGAATTCAAAATGCTCAAACAACACAAACGAAAGGTTGACCAGGCGAGACTAAATGTGCATAAGTCTGGGTCCGCCGCCATAAAACTTTAAGAATTCTCAAAAAAAAATCTCCACTCAACTCAATTCTTGAGAAATATTTAAAAATAAAACAGAATTTGAGAAAAATTTTTTTGCTCAACTTTTTCATGGCAGTGGCTGAGTCCGAGAATTGGGGAGTTAAGAAAATTCTCAGATTTGAGACCATTCATAGATTCAAGAATGTTTTATGGCGGCGGACCTTGGCGTATACATGCATGCATTGAAGTTTCAGCATAAATTGAGAAAATTCACCACATACCGTTAAGATTATACTATTCATGATAAACTTGAAATTAGCCAGCGAGATATCGTTTCTCGGATACACAACTGCACCTACTAGGATGAATGTGTAGTATGTTTTGGATGTTTATTTCAAATAACATTTATCGGAATCAATTTTGTTTGTTGGTTTGTTTTGTTTGATGAAAAGGGGGGTAATGAAAATGTGTAATTTTCCATATGAAGTCCTAGCATATTTTCTTAATGATTATCATAAGCATGTTGGAAAAAAAGAAATATTGTATCAAGCAGTTCTTATGCGCATATCAGGCATTCCTCTATGATTTGCACAATTATCAAATACTACTTATGAAAGGAGAAATACATTTCCATAGAGATTATTGATAGTTGACATTGAGTTCCAGCTTGTTTTCTGCCTTATGCAAGCACATGTGTAATCCTGATTTAAATATAGATATCATGGCCGGGGGATGTCATCGCAACAAGATAGTATGAACAATGTTAATAAATGATTGATATTGAATTGCTATTAATGAACAAAATCAAAATTTTAGAATGACATACAGTCTGGAGAGTCAACAGGAAGAACTAAAATGCCAAGGAGTTTTGTTTCAGAAGCCAAGTTTTCTCTATCTGCTGGCCGATTTCATTCGTCTTGAATAGGGTGTAAGTTGCGTGTCTTACTAAATGTACAAGCTCACACTTCAACCGATTAAAAAAAAATGACTGTATGTTAGATTTATAAATCGTTTCTAAAACATTTGACCTTATATATCGTTGTTAGCAAATTCAAAACTTTGAACGATTAAATTGATTTAATACCCCCACCCCGATATGGAAGAATCAATTCTAACCAATGGAAATTTCATTGATACGAAATTGCGCCAGAATGTCTCATTCATAAATTTTTACGCACCGTTATAGTGGACGAGCCTAAAATGAGAGACACATCATACAATGTTAATAATCTGGAGCATACATGTACCATGCATGCATTTTACTTTGCGTTTATTTTCTTGTTTTGAGAGTCCTTTCCTTAAAAATGATGGAAAGGCCTTGAATTTTGCTATCTTCACGCCATAATATATCATGTAAAACTATTTTCAGTTCACTGACTGACAAGCTTAAAATAATGAAATAAGTTTATTGAAAATAATATAAATGGACGTTATAAATCCTATGTCAAACGACTTATTACTACTTGATTCTACACGTCTCTTCAATGAATTTATGAACAGCGGCAATTCTTAAATTGTATACATTTTTGAAGGTAATTATAGCTCCAAGTCTTTAGCCCCCGGTCTAAAAAAAATGGGATGATAGTCAATCTGAATTTTTTTTCTGACCGAGAGCTACATATATGAAGCAAAGGTAACTATTTCATGCTTCCAATTAAATAATTTTGTTTAGTCATGCAAGGCTGAAGCTTTTAGGAAAGCTATTACTTGTTAAAAAATACAATCTCTACACTTTGTCTGTACATTCGCTATTTGTAGTCCAACAAGCAGAATCAGTATCATTCCGGACCTCACCATATACATTGTTCAACTTTAATAGCATAGCATTGTAATAGCATTGCTTTGCATATACACAAAATCTTTAAAAAAATCTAAGTATACATTTTATGCATAGTGTACACGCGTGATTCAAAATACTCCAAACTGAATAGGGTTAAGAATGCAGTCGTTGATTAAACATTTTATAGAATTTATAAGAAAAAAAAAAAAAAAAACACTGCAGGTCTGAAAGATTGTTAATTTATCAATATACAGTTTGTTAATTTCCTTCGATTGCTAAGGTTACAGCGTAATTGATAAACATTGAACAGCGTTTTTTACATGCAAATTTCCCCCACGGATGATAGGGAATACATTAATAAATCACAATTATTTCATAACCTCTCTAAAATTTTGTATGTAAATAATGTATAAATTGCCAATGAAGGCTGTTTGATATTTTCGTTTGTTGATGTTCTGTAAATACATATATGTAGTTAAAAAACGCGAAACGCGGGACGGTCGAGTTATAATTGATATCCCTTCTAACCGTAACTAAAAATTAACGGCTTTGTATTCAAATGGTAATGTTGACAAATATTATGTTCACATTTTAGAAATCATCTCCACAATGATAATCTTATCTTCATCGTAAATCGTCTTGTGTAATGTTTTAAAAGAAAACGTTCTATCGGAATTAATCCCGTGTTCGTCTAAATTTGTATGTCAGTTATACACATTATGCTTTCTAGAACGGTCGTGTATTGTAGAGAATTTAGTTTAATTACCATGTATTGAAACCATTTTATTAACACATCTTCCTGTAATGAAACAATTCAAGATGTCTCCGTAATCGTTAAACAGTGGGGCGTTTAAACGTGTGTACTTGAACAGCTCTACAAGCACATGCACTGTCGTCTGGGCGACGGCCTATATAAAGCTAGCGACTCTATTATCGATCGGTTACCTGAGTCTCGGAATGCATCTAAATATAGAGAGGGGCACAGTTTTGAAATAAACAACTGAAATAAAGTCAAAGAGGTTCATTTTTATGAAATGAAAATGTACATATCAATAAAAACATTTGGAAATTTTATGGTGAATCATCTTTACGCGCCGCGTGTATCAGTTAGTGAATAACAAGAACCCCTTTCATAACTTCTTGCACGTGCACATCGCCACGGAAAATGGGTCGATCCGATTAAATTGTTTCTGCTAAAACTGACTATATATTACAAAAACATCACATTGAATACTACGGATGGAATCAGAATTAATTTTTCAACAACTTTGCTTCAATAATGCATTAGACATTTTTCTTTCTTTACAAGTTATTGACAAAAAACTTTTGAAGCCTCTAACTCCCTAATAATAGGGGCCAGCCTCTTTTTCGTTATACCAAACGAAAGGTCTCGGTAAGACCCACAACTTTTGAAATACATCTTATTACAAATTATGATCAGGTAGAAAACTAGAAAGAAAATACATAAAAAAATTTGCATTTTTTTATAACTTCTATTTCAACACCTATATCTCTCCTTTTGTTTGCATTTAAATAACAAATGAAATATGTCTTGCACCATTTCTATGAATCTGCTTAAAACCAGCTAATCTTTGAGATTATGCCAGTCATCATTAAAGCTAAACCCATCCGACAAAACGGGTCGTTAAAATTTACTTAAATGGGAATAACTAAAAAACGGATAAGACTTTTCATCAAATAAATATGTAACGATAACATGGCGCGGCATTTTATCAGACCTGAAAATTTCAAAAGAATCGGTGAACAAACGAGCGAGATATTAAGGTTCAAAGTTGGCGTCTAGAAGGAAAAAAATAATAAGAAATCTGAATATTTTTCAGAATAATAGTAAGGTCTTCCGTTCGGAAACGGAAGACCTTAAATATAGACACGAATTAATCTTTTGTATGTGTTCTGCCATTGAAAATATTTCTAATTCAATAGGGCAGATGATATTGTTGTTGCCTGAAAATGACAACAAAATCCACAAAGCAATATTATGTGCAAGCTGTTAACAAAGACTGTTGCAGAACTTCAAATCATATATGCATTAAGAAAAATTAAATGATGATACCAAACATGATCCATAAACTAATACCTTTGCTCCTTTTTCTTCGCAATTTTTTGCATTTGGATTCCTGAAAACATAAAAACGAGATATTCATTAAATTTTCATTTTTTGTAAATAGAAATTAAATGGAGAATATATAGTAAATGAAAAATTCATTACAGCAATAGATAACCTTTGACAGATGCTAAATGTTATATTTTCAAATCCTGGCATTTTTCGGATGTTATCACATAGACAGTGGCCCCTTCCTGATCGCTGTTTAAGATGTTCAGTGGCACATTGGTGACACATAGGCTCGGGTTCGTCACAATCATGGCAAAAATGGGTTGCATGTTTTTCATTTCTTTCAAATGAACATGGTTCACACAACACAGGTTTTTTAAATTGCTGTATATCATAACTTATTTCATGACAACGAAATTTTCTTTGTTTCAAATGTAATTTTATACAATCCTCACAAGTTGGTTCAGGCTGCTTGCATGTAAGACAGAAAGCCACAGCAACACGAGTGACTCCATTCATATTGCAATTCTCACAAAGCACATTGCTTAGTGTTGGCTTCAAACGCTTCTGCAAATCCCGACAAATTTCATGACCACGAGTTTTACGTTCTCGGATGTGCTGTCCAGCACAGTTGTCACACATTGGTTCAGGTTCAGGGCATGTTAAACAAAAATTTGTTGCATCAGTGACTTCGTCAACAAATGTGCAAGGTGTGCATTTTATGGCTGTATCTTGCATTGACTTAGCTTCTTCTTCTGTTTTGTTAACTCTCTCCTCGTCATTTGAACTCATCATATCAAAACATAGTGCATGGCTTTCGAACTTCTGTAAATGCTCTTTAGAACAGTCGTCGCATAATGGTGACACAGAATTACAGGAAATACAATATGAAGTGGCAAGCACATGTAATTGCTCTTCAGCAAGACATTTGCAACAAAAAGGTAATGAAACATTTCTTAGGATAAAGGCATGAGATATAATATCAATCCATTCATGATACAGTAACCCATTTGCCTCATGATCTACTCTGCACTCATCACAGTAATCCGAATTGCAAGAATGACAGTGAAAGGAGGCATTCAAATTGCAAGTAAGACATGGAAACTTGTTACCTATGAATTCTTCAATGGGTATTACATTATGGTCCTCAGAATGGTGTGTAGAGAAGCAGTCAGTGCATAGTCTCATCTTGCATGAATTGCATACATACTTGACAAAATGTTCTTCATGGCAATTGGAGCACGTCTCCTTTGGAAATATAACTTTCTGAATAGAATAAAAATTAATGTTAACATGTGGCCCATAAACAATCTAATTAACAATGTCCAATGGAAGCTCAATTGGTTGAACAAGAGGTCTGTACGCCACGTTTTTTGCCTTTACAACATTAACGAAGAGCAGTTCAGGCATAACAATTACGTATACTTTTCTATTATTACAAGAATGTATTAAATATGTATTTCTATGATCTTGCAATGCCTCCTCCTCCCTCTTTCCAGGTCATACAATAGTTGAAGATTGACATGAATCTACTTTTACAATTAATTATTTATACTAGCCAAATGGTTTTGAGAACTTCCTTTTGTAACACAATTCTTTAATCTAACTATACTTGAATGCTCTTTAATTAAGAATGGTTTCCCCATAATATAAACTGCTATGACTTTTGAGCAATGAATGATCTTTATCATGTCAGCACCAAGCTTGATATTAGACCGTGTTTTTTAAGGTATATCTGAAGAACTTTAAAAATTTAGATCCTAGAACTTGGCAACGGAGCAATTACAAAATGCCTTTATGACTAAAATCTCTAGAATGCATATTGCAGTTAAAACAAATTACGTGTGGCAATGTACGTGTATTGACACTTTAAAGGCTGAACATTTTTACCGGGTGATAAATCTCAGGTGAGGGCGGGGCTTATTTTATAGAGGTGTGAAAGCCTCCGGGGCTTGCAGTCTATCTGTGGCCGTGAACGCTGCTAATCTCTATACACAGGGGACAAATTAATACACAGGAAATAAATAATTAAACAGAATGGTCTTAGTTGGAACATAATATTGTTCTAAATGTCCATATGAAGCGATTTTATATGGAAATGAATCCAATCTAACAGTTGGACTGTATACGTTCTACATCGAAGTATGTGTCGTCCGAATTTTCTCTAAACACACTTGTGTAAAGCACAAGTGAGTAATTGCAGTAAATTAATTCTGCTTTTTAAATGTAGCTCAGTACATTGTGTTTAGCACTTGACATTGTTTAATGTAGTTAATTTCAACAAATTATAGTATGTTAAGAAAACCATGGGATCAATAAGAATGTGGAATATAGGTAGCCATGTTACGATAACGATGGAGTTCTTTTCCCAACTCGTGCACTTTGTAAATTAAAATTTAGTAGCTCATACGTTTGTTTTTAAAAAATATATATATATATTTTTTGGAGCTGTTTATTTTTGGGAATTTATAAAGTAACGCAAATTCAAATATAAATTGTTTTTTTTTAATTACTAGATGATTAATTTTCATAATCAATTTCGGTTATGTTAAAAATCGAATTTTTATTTCCACCTTCCAATACGCGACGAAATACGTCAAAGATAATGTTGTTAATTGCTAGTAAAGAGAATTCCACGGACCAGGCCAGATTACGCTCGGACGATCACGTCAATCATACTGGACGCTATTGTTTCAAACTTGATTGACAGGCGGCATCGTTTTGAAGTTTGTACAGGTAAAAAAAGGGGCGTTTGTAAAATGTTCGACCTTTAAAGCAATTGATCAGAAATTAATTTAAACAATTTATTCTCATAATGATTTCCAAAGCAAAGTTTATGATCTAAAGTACAAGAGACATTGAGGAAAAGATAGGATATATATAAAACTCTTATATATGTACATGTAACAACACTAATTTTTTTCAGACACAATATTACAATTGTATGGGAGGTTTTTTCATGACTGGCAAAATTTGCAATGTGTGGTATCTACCTGAGGTTCATTTGTAGCGCTGGATTCAGCTTGTTCATCTTGGCTTCTTTTCAAAGCATCTTCTTCTGACCTGTTATAGAGCTCTTGCATTGATATCTCAAAAAGAAAAATTGATTGCATTTCAGTTCAATAAAAACCTTTATCTTTACAAATAAATTTTCAAATCGTACCTTCCAATTTTTTTCATCATATCCAGATTTGTACATATTGTATGGTTGGCAAAATCTTTATTACTAATATGTCTTTTGGAACATGGTAAACAGAGAACTTCAGGATGTTCGCAATCAAAGCAAAAGCCATAACCAGGTATTGAGGAGTCTAGACAAAGGTCACAAATCATCTTGTCATCTTGAAGTCTTGCTATCTCATGATGTTTTGTGGCATCATCTAGTTTATGGTCTCTTCCACAATTATTACAAAGAAATATGTTCTCACGTTTGCAAATCAATGTTGCTTCCATTTCAATGCTAGATTCAGCACATAACATACAATTAACCTTTTCTTTATCTTGGTCCTAAAAATAATTTGCAAAAAATAAGCAGAATATTAACAAAGACCAAATAAAAAAGGTGAAAGAAAAGAATATGACTAAGAAAATAGTTATGAAAAATATAAAGATCCTTAGGTAAATAACATCGATCGATCCCTTGCAAAAAAATATTAATGAGACAAATTTGGCACAAGAATCTACATGTATACATCTTTTTCACCCAATGATGACAATTTTAATACTAATCTTCTGATTTTCCTATTACTAAAAAGCGGATTGAGCCTCTTTTGCTGGTCCAAAATAGGGAAAAAAGCCATATTATCATCCTTGGCTAGCAAAGATCGGGATTGTACTTGAATTTTCTATGTCCAGAGTAGTTTGAACATTGACCTTAAAATTGATTGAAATCAAATTCTATTTTTGGAACACACGTAAACCAAGTTTGAATCACATGCAATCGCTCAAGATATTGAGCATTATGCAGACAATATTTTCTTATGTCCATAGTAGTTTGAAAATGGCCTTTGACATCAATAGCTTTCATCTAGCTACTCTAGAAACTACATTTGCTAATTTTGAAACGTACATGATAATTCCAAATGATTATCATGCTTATGAGTTAACAATATATAAATTCCACAGGTTGAAGTTCAGAAAAGTTAATGTGGAACTTTCTTTAACTTAAATTTGAATTTCAAAGAAGAGGATAATCAACAGGTGCAAAACCTTCTTTTCATAAGAGTAGCATTCAGTAAATCAACTTGAAATATATGCATATTTTCGCGTTTAAGTCTTATAAGATAACTTAACAGTGTGTTATATATTCCAATCAGAAAACAGGAAAGGGTAGGTAAAGATGATCAATAAAATTATGCCAGTCTGTGTTTTTATCATTTTTGTTGCAATCAGAAAACAAGACCTTTTATAATATTTGAAATACACTGAACATAGACTAAGTTAGCTATCATTAATTAAGTCCTGTCCACGTGTTGGAGCTCATAGAATATAGCTATAAATATTACAAATATTCTGCAGTACAATTTCAGCTGATGAGAATCATTGACTTAGCATGGATGATACACTTCTACATAACAAATGAAAGCATATGTATATAAGCCACTGGCTAGTAAAAAGTGAATGAGGCATATATAAGAACATCGCTAAAATCAACATAACATTATGCAGTCGTCCAAACTTTGATCAAAATAGTTAAATTAATTTAATTGAGTCTAAATTCCCATGTCAATCAAATTAAATATAGACTTGGTGATATATATCAAGATACTGTTGATTTAAAAACAAATGAAAATTTATCCAATCTTATCTTTAGACAATGCATGAGTAATATTATTATAAAATAAACAACTTACACTTAATTCATCGTTTTCTTCTTCTTCTTTACTTTTTGACACAATAATGTCTGAGGACCTAAAATGATATGATACTCCTGTCAGTATCTCTAATTATTTGAACGATATCAATTATTTTACATGCTTAATATATAAGTCTCCTGAATTTTAAATCAGAAAAAGATAATTATATTAATAAATTTATTTTATTATTCCGGGAGAACATGTATTTATTGACAAATTTAAGATATTTCCTTCACTCGTTATATTTTACGGTTTTTGTTTCTCGGGTAATAAAAATAAATATTATGACCTTGTACGCAGTGAATTCAGCTAATATTGCTCGTTATTTTACATTCATTTTATTGTAGTGCTATCATGTTTTAGTTAAATTTAGAAATTGTAATCTAACATTTATTAAAAAATTGTTGAAAAGTATTGAATAGAAAAAAATATGTATGCAGACAACGATGGAATAGAATGTCATGTCACATTACATCACATTTTTGGCAAAAATACGTTTTTCATGATATGTCAACAATTAATTTGTTCAACCAGGCATCCTGGGGAAGCTCATATGTATGGTTCACAAAATTGGGCTAAACATATAATTTTAGTTTCACAGTCGATAAACTAGGTGTATTGTATAATTAACAAGCTGCAAATTAAGTTAACAATTTTTAAACTTCAGTTTTCATCAGTAAAACCATATATTTATGCCCCCCCCCCCCTTCCAAGAACAGGAGCATATTGCTTTGCTGCTGTCCGTCTGTCTGTCTCTCTCTCTCTCTCTCGTCTGTCTGTCTTTCTGTCAGTCGGTTAACCAATAATTTCTGTTCATTTTCTTCGCAGAGGTTGCACATACTGAAAAAAAATTGGTATACAGATATACAGTACCGATCAGACCTAACATAACGGAAGTAAGACCCCAACTAAACCCTGGGTTTACTTTTGGGGTCTGCTCGGGGTTTACTCCGGGTTACTAAAGCAGACCCAGGGTTAACCCCAAGTAAACCCAAAGTAAACTCATTAATCTTGCTATCAATAAACCGGCCAGCTACCAGCTGCAAATATGCTCGAGCACACACATGTATATACACATGTATATATTTCAAAATATACGTAATATAGTATTTTTTATTAACTTTTTGTCTTAATTTACTCGTATTTGTGGTCCTAAATCATCTAAAATAGAACCTTTTTCATCAAAATTTTGTGTTATTGGATTGTGGTGTTTTTTTTTCAATCGAAACGTTATATGTGAAATAAAATGCTATTTAGTTGCATTAATGTGATTGTTAATTTACACATTGACTTGCAAAACAAATAAAACACAGTGATTTAAATCAGATAATTTTAAGTGATTTCTGTTATTTATAAATACGTTATCAATTATATAAAGCCTAAGTTAAGTTATACTTGTTATCAATGTTTGGTCTAATTATTTTTAAAAGATTATAGTTCTGAGATAGACCCCCGGCCCCAACACACACACACACACACACACACACACACACACACACACACACACACACACACACACACACACACACACACACACATACGATAGGGTTCAAGGGCAATATTTTCTTAAGTTTATGATGTATAATCATTAAAATAACATTTCCAGTTTGAATGGTTGTAAACCAACTTTTATAAATGCTACTAGTAAAATATAACTTTAATATATTGTAGCATCTCTCGAGCAATACCCTGTAATAATGAAATAATTTGTCTCCCCTTAATTTTCTTAGAATGTTATATACTTTCGCCTACTTACACCAGCAGAATCGGTCTCCTTTCAAAGTTAGAAATATTTAAAGTAAATAAAAATAATTTCTTTATACATGTAGACATACAAAAAAAAAACAAAAACAAAAACGAAAAACATCATTGGAATGTTTAGAAAAGGGAACCGTTTGGTTTCGCCCCCGAATGTTTGGGTTAATTCAACCCGCATGTAATGCATTTATTGTAAACGGAATAAACTTCAGAAATAATAGTGAACAAAATGTACACAGGTTGCTAATGCTAAAACATTATGACATTATTAAAAGCGATGTCGAAGTTGTAATATAATTATCTCCGCCTCGACGTCAGGGGCGAATTTTCAATATGAGGCGAAATAACGCGATACCTTTTTTATGTCGTTTGTTTTGTTAACAAATTTTGTACATCATTTTTTCATTGAAATATGGCTTTACTGACCGGGAGAACTAGTGCAATGTCTATTATTATACACATACTGAGCATAAACATATTAAAGCGTACACAAAATTTGATATAAAATCGGACCAAGCAGCTTTAAGCAGTCTGTTGGTGAGCACCAAATACTGTTTAAAAAAGTTGGTGTCTCAAAAAGCAAGAGCACATGTGACAACATAACATTTTTCTCTAGTTTTGCTGAAACTCTCGAGAAAATGCACTTGCAATTTAACCATTGATAACATTTCTCTAAAACATAGGTAATCAAAAATTGCAATGCTCACCGAGACGAGACATACAATGTAACCTTTATGAGACCCCCTTAATTATAAATATCATTTTACATGAAAATCATAGTTAATGATCTTTAATAGAATATTGGATACTGTAATGTGGTTCGTCACAATGTGGCACATCATATGATATGATTACATAATTATCGTAAAATATGTAAATTTCATACTGTATTGTATGAAACAATATTTAAAATCAATACCAGTACACTACAATAAAATACATACGATACTGTACCCTATGATACTATACAATATTGTGTTATATGATACATCACAGGATACAATATAATATTTACACTTGCAAATGTTTTCCATTATATAACACTGTTTGCGCAATCCGCTGTTATTCCTGCATAACATCATTCTGGGTCAAGAGGTCAAAGTAGCGCATGAATAATCTAGGTCACTACTTTTTATATGTGCTTAAACTAACCGACTTGTGATGAAACACACCTATTAGATATCGTAATGAATACATAATTCATAATTTAGGCTTAAAAAATAAACGTATCTGTATTTTGTTAGACGAAGTTTTATTCATTCATTTTCTTAAAAAATATAACATTAATTGCGGGGGATAAATGATCCATGTAAGACAGGCCTGTAAACAGAATTATAATATCTATGGATCGACATCGTAACGAGGCGTTCTTGAAAATTACAATTACAATCGCAATTTGTCAAAGGAGTCAATTCAGTTGAAATTCATTTCTTACAAGCCTCAATCAAAATCGCAAACGCAATATCACAGACCTTTCGTGTTTAGTCCATTCACGGATCTGGGTCAAATTTAACTCCTTGTGCTTCTCTGTCCGTTTTGTTCCGTAAAAAGAACTTAGAAGTTAAGATTGCTTTCCTCTATAATGTCGGAGGAAAATCATTATGCTTTTGAATCTAATTCTGCGATAGAGTTTTCCCTGAAAATGCCTAAGTAGACTCTAACTCAACTTTCAATCGCTTTGTTTTCAATTTTCCAACCGCTCTGCGACTTCAACAGAATTGGTACTATTCCGCCAAGCTT